>JAPQRQ010000015.1:30811206-30884922 GCA_037367365.1 Apogon talboti
GTGTTGGAAGAGGGAAATATCTAAAACCTGCAGGGACACCGGCCCTCGAGGACCAGGATTGCCCACCCCTGGACTAGTGGATATAGTTCAGGTTGGATTTGATCCTCAAACTAAACCAGTAAATGTTCTAAACTAGGGTTTTGGAACTTGGTAAACAGGAGAACATTGACCCAAGGTAGGTGAGAAGGAACAGGGAAAAGCTCTGAAATGTGTCTGGGAAAAAAAATGGGATGGAATCTGTGGTAATCACTGGGTCATAAACTATGGACATGTCCCAAAATCAGTCCAGTCAGTTTTGGATTTAGGTTCACTATTTTATTGCCAACATCACAAAATACTGTTGATATTTATCCAAAACTGTAAGAACTTGAAGACCACAAGGCTTTTTCAGCTCTTCCACTAGCGCCATGATCACACAGTAAATTTTTGTTAAAAACAGAAGCCATTTGGAGAGGTTGTTACTGGTTTTTACTGTTGTTGGTGTGGTGCCAGACTCACCGGGGACCGGGTCAGGACCTGGCCATGGAGTTTCCATTCACCGACTACATCGTCCTCAGAGATCTCAGTGTCAAATTTGGCCTCATCCTTCTCCACCACCTCCAGACTCTTCAGAGGCTTCAGGACCTCAGCCTCGCGCTCTGAAATGACACCACGGAGCATTCAGAACACACCTGAGCATCCTCCAGCCTCAGCTACACCTCCTCAACCTCTAGCCTCGGCTTCACCTCCTCTTCCTCCAGCCTTGGTTCTACTGGACCTTACACTCACCTCCCAGAGTCAGCTTGGCCGAGTACCGGCGGTCCTCCACCTCAATGGTGTACTCTGCCACGTCATTGGGCTGGCAGTTGTTGATGGCCAGTGTCATATCCTTTCCATCTTTGGTGATCTCCACCTTGTCTGACGGAGCCAGTTCATCATCTCCTTTGAGCCACTTCCAGTTGGGGGTGTCTTTGAACAGCTCACATTTGAAGGTGGCCTTGGCTTTGGGTTTGACATGCTGGTCCCTCAGAGGCTTCACCAGCCAGTCCTTGATGATTTCTGAAGTAAAACACAAAACCATTTCATTAACCTGATGGTTTTAGACTACATGAATGGAGTCTGTTCCTTAACCTTTGACCTGTAAGTCCATCCTCATAAAAGCAGATGTTTCAAAAATACAATATCACATTTTACACTAAGTTTAGGTAACTTGGACTTAATCTATGGTTTCAGGAGCGGCTTCTTTACAACCTTTCCGAATTTTAACCTGGTTCTAAACTTGTAACATAACTGAAAAGTCAAAATAGGATTTAATTACTTTTAAAAATAAAATCCTTGTTGGTTGAGCTCACAGTATCAGTTTTTTAAAAATATTTACTCTATTTCAAAAAATGTCTGTTCTATAAAGAAATACAACTGAAACTAATAACTAAGCAGTTATGACGGGCCCTCGTCGACCCACGCAACTCAAGGCAGGTCATGGTCGAGGGGTTTCACAAAAATGGGAATATGGGGTCTGGAGGTCTAACATGACTCAGGATGTAGCAACACTGAGTTAGGTCTGACTTCCGCTGTCCATTATGTGGCGCAACTTAACAGTCACATAGTACACACCACATCACCGGATATCATGTATAGGACAATGTGTGGAAAGTCCATGTTAATCACATGTTGTTTACATCACAAATGTATTTTTCTGTTGCAAGTAGGTGGCGCTACAAATCGAGTTCAATGATATCACAATGTTCAGAGTGGGACTCTAATTCTACATGTAATGTTTGATGCCGATTGGACAAGAACAGCTGAGTTATCATAATGTCATGCTTCCTAAATTCAAAATGGCCGACGTCCTGTTAGCCTGACATCATCGGCCTTGTTGACTTTTTTTGTAGATCTCATTGAGATACACATTTATACCAGATTTTGTTCTGTTCTGTGAATGTAGCTGGGAGTAGTGGTCTTTAGGGGGTGCTATTGAACCATTTTTGAAGGTTTGTTGAAAATATCACATTTTTTGCTGCCACTCATGACTCCCAGAAAACCCAGACTTTTCACGCATGGTCAGGTCCTCAAAAATAGGAAGGAATGTCTACTGAAAAAAAATAATGAAAAGAAACATAGCAAATACGATAGGCCTTCAATGACCATTTCATGGGTGGCTCTCAGGCCTTAAATAAACACAGCTTGGGCCCTAGTAAGCAGGGAGTCAATAAACACAAATCAATAGAATCAATACAATAACACTAAACATAATACGATGATACTAGAGTGTGGTAGAATATAAAAAGAGGCCTCTACCATTGAATCTGAACTCACCGATCACTTTAACATTGGTGGTGGTCTTCACGTCCTCCTGCCCCTCCACCTCGCAGGTGTAGGCCCCGGCATCCTCATCTGTGGCGTTTTGGATGGTCACAGCGTGCTGCAAACCAATGACATTAATGGCCACTTTTCCGGCCTTTTTCTTGAGGACGGCACCGTTGCGTTTCCAGACCACGTCTCTCTCTTTGTTCAGTTCACAGGTCAGGTACATGGGCTGACCTTTCATACATGTCGTCTCTGGTTCCAGTTCGGCTACCCATTTCACTGGCAGTTCTGCAAACAGAAGTGTTAAAAATCACTGGACTTTTATAAAACTACCACCACAAGATCTGAAAATGTTCTGTGCGCCAGTACAATACCTGAGTGTTGGTAGTTTTTTTTTACCTAAAACAGCTTATTTTTCATTGAACATAGGGATCAGTGTACATATTAGTGTTTAATATCAATCAATCTCAGTATTTACCTTCCACAATGAGCTTGGCAGTGCAGCTTATCTCCTTGCCGGCATTCTTGGCCACACATGTGTATTCACCAGCATCCGACAGCTGCACGTCAATAATGTGCAGTTTGCGATCTTTGCCATCAGAGGTGAATTTATGTTTAGGACTTTCGCGCAGGTTGCTGCCATCCTTCATCCATGAGGCGATGGCAGTGGACGGCGACACCTCACACTCGAAAACAGCGGAGGAACCAATGGACTCAGCCTCCGTCAACACAATATCCTGAAGCTTCTTGATGAACTTGAGAGGGACAGCTTTGAGTTTGAATCCTCCAAATGGCTCCTCCGGTGGCGAAGGGCCTTTTCCTCCAGGCTTGAGGCCACGGCCCCGCCCCCCATCACCGGGAGATGGAGTCTGTCTCGCTGAAAACAAATACACAAACTCAAAGAGTTAGTTTCATAAAGCAGAATCAGATCATTTTAATATGTGTCAGACTCCATACCTACCGTTCGCCATCATTCAATGGACATTTACATCAATGTTTAAGGTTGGCTTTAAGTGTTAGAGGTTCACAAACAGTAAGACTCTGCCAACACGACAATCACTCTACATGAGCTTTAACAGGGTCTTAGAGGTTTCAGAGAGATCAAACATGGACAAAAAAAGCACACATAAGCAAAGAAAGAGGACATATCTCAAAAACAGAGATCTGCAAATATCTGCAAGTATCTAAATGAAGAATGAGTCGGTAAAACACCAATCAGCTTTTGACTCACTGCAAACACACATTGGATGTTACGGGTGTCAAGAAATCGAGGTTGAGTGTTAAACCTTTAGGTCAATGTCAAAAGCTGAATATGTTGATTAGTTGTAAATGCCAACACAAGAGAGCCCTTAAAAGTCTAAAATATTTCTAGTCTAAAAAATTTCCAATATCATATAATGTAAAGAGCGAAAGCCATATTCAGCAGCACAACAAAGTGTATTAAAGATTAAAGACGTAGAGAAGCACAGAGTCAGGTTCTGCTCATATACAAACCGTTAGTGTCATTGTTTAAGAGTTTTAATAGGAGGAACCAACAAGACCAGACAAGGGCAACAAGCCACACACAACAAACAAAGACAGAGGACACATCTCTAAAACTGGTTAAATCTGATCCAGAAGTTCAATTCCAGCTTTCGGTCATTAACAAAAACATCCTCATTATCAATTTTTTGGCCAAAGTTACAGAACAAAATGTTACATGAATCGTGTTTCAGGGCAAGACAAACCTGCTTTCAACTCAATCTGTTTCAGATTTTAGGCTAAAATTATTCTCACCCCCAAATCCTCTGCCTCGGCCTTTGGGCGGCTCCTCTGATGGTTTTCCATCTGAACAAGAAACAAGATCAGTTTATAAGATGAGTCTCCTTTAAGAGTTCTATCTCCATGAGTATTCAAGAAAACAAAAACGTGAACATGGCTGGCAACCAATATGTTTCCGTCGACGTCACACCAGAACACGCATGAAAAAGAAAGACACGTAATGAATAATGAAGATAATCAAAGATGGTGTCGATGGAAAACTGAATGACATGACAGACACTGAATGACTGGTTGGATGACACACTGAAGAACAAATATGATGGAAAACATAAGAACATTACAACCACTGAAATGGAACTAGATGATGAACGGATGGATCAGGTGATTATGAGGATTAGATGGATGGTCTTAGATGAATTAGATGGATGATCTTGGATGAACTAGATGAATGGTCTTAGGTGGATGTTCTTAGATGAATTAGATGGATGGTCTTGGATGGGATGAGCGGCCTCCATAGTCATCAGTTGTGGAGTTCATTGGCCTCGACCTCACCTCTTTTGGCTCCAGGTAAAGGTGTTTCCACAGCTCCATCCACCACTTCACCTTCCCAGTCATCTGAAGGAACGAGCTCCCAGCCCCATGCCTCCTCTTCCTCGCCTTCCACTTCTTCAGCCTCCTCTTCAAACACCTCCTCCTCAGGGTGGGTGGGGACCTTTTGCATCTGAATTGCTCCAGGAGAGACCTCCTTCACCAGCGGGATCCTCCCTTTACCTGGTTCCAAGACCTCCTCTGGTGATGGTTTCTTCGGGACCTTTTTAAGACCAACAGCTTCGATGGAATCTTTAGGCGTTTTTACTTTTTCAATGCTTGGCTTCCTCTCAGTAGGAATCTGATCGAGCTCCTTTGGTTTTGGTTTGTCAACTTTAGGTGATGGGGTCTTTTTTAGCTCAACCTTCTTGATCTGCTCCAAAGGTTCTACCTTTTCTTTTGCAACTCTGGGTGAAGGAGTCTTTTTGACATCAGTGCCTCTCTTTAAGGATTGTACTTCTTTCTGTGGGATCACTGGTCGACCTTTTTCAGTCTCTTCCGGTGGGATTCCTCCTACCTTACCTGGTGGACTTGCTTTCTTCAGTGGCTCCTCTTTCTTCTGTGGTTTCTCATCTTTTTTAGGTGTCAAGGTCTTCTTCAACTCTTGTTCCTTCAAATCTTTAGGACTTTGTCCAGGCATCTTTGTGTCCACCACCTTCTTTGTCTCTTCCACAGTTGTCTCAGGTTTTGCATCTTTTTTAGGCGTCACAGTCTTTCCAACTTTCCCTAACTCCTGTTCCTTCAGTTCTGTCGGACTTCGGCTGTGTATCTTTGTATCTGCCAGCTTCTTTTTCTCTTCTTCAGCTACTTTTCCTGGAGTTTCCTCTGGTTTGCTGACTTTTGTGAAAGGCTTCAACACCACCTCTTCCTTGTCTCTGTCTGGTGTAGAGATGATTTTCAGTTTTCCTTGCACTTTCTCAGCAGGAGTAGGTTCCTCATCTTTGGGACCTTGTTCAACCTTTTTCTTGTGGGGCATTTCCCTCTGGTCTTTGATTACTTCAGGAAGTTTCTCTAGACTTGTCAAGGCAGTGACGTCATCCTTCTTGTGTATTAGAGCAGCAGTGGGTAGTTCTCTTCTTGGAGTCTCACCTCTCCTCAATGGAGCGCGCTCAGTACCTGCCTTTGCCTCATAATCTTTCTCAGCTTTTGAAGGCTCTGGTGCTTCAGGTTTTAGAGGTTTTTCAAATGGTTTAAGAGTTACCATTTCTGGCTCTTCTTCCTTCTTTGGTAATTTATTTATTTTCTTCTTTGTTAAATCTGGCTCAGGCTCTTCGTCTTTTGGTGCTTTGGGCGTTCTTATCCATCGATCCTTTTCATTGTCCACCTCTAGCTCTTCATGTTCTTTCACTCGGCCCATTTCAAAAGCCTCCTCAGCTGCTGCGTAGACTCGTTCAGTTCTTCCAAGAGTGATAATCTCCCGATCATCTCTATCATGAAGTTTCTGAACTGTCAGTTCCGTATCATAGTGTCTTGTTATTTCAACTTTATGTGTCATGACTTCCTTCTCAGGCTCCTTCGGTTTGGTTGGCACTTTTTTCAGCTTGACCTTTTCTGGTTCTTCTTCTGATTTGGGAGATATCTCAAATGGCTTCAGTTTAATTAATTCTTTCTGCTCGTCGGCCTTTGGAAGTTTACTTATTTTTTTCTTATCTACACTTGGAGGCTCAGGTTCTGCTTCTTTGTGCAGTTTTGGCATTCTTGTCCATCCTTCCTTTTCTGTTTTTTGTGCAAATGAAACGTGCTCAGCTTCTTCAAATTCTCCTAAACTGTATGTCTCCTCCTGTGCAGTGAACACTCGATCAGTGCGTCCGAGTGCAATTAATTCTCTATCTTCTCTGTCGTGAAGCCCATGAACCATAAATTCTTCAACGTGGTGTTTTGACACTTCAGCTATATGAGTTATAATGTCTTTCTCAGGTTCTGGTGGTTTTACTGGAACCTTCTTCAGCTTAATGACCTCTGGTTCTGGCTCTTTCCCTTTGGGTATTCTGCTGACCTTACTCTTGAGTTTAGCTGACTCAGGTGTTTTCACCTCTTGAACTGGAATTTTGCCTTTTTGCTTAAGAGGCGGCACTGTGGTTGAGGCAATAAATACATACGTTTTCACAAACAGACAAATAGGAAACTCAACATCTCATCAAACATTTTACAACATGGACTCAAACACAAATAAACAATATTCTTGGATTTTGTGTGAATTTTAAAGCTTCTGTGAATTAAGAAACTAATATTGATATACCTTTAGTTGGTCCAGGTGCGGAAACTGGCTCCATGTCTGGAAGAATTAAAATAAAAGAGATTATTACAACAAACAATAAACTCAGTGTTACAAAGACGTCAAAGAGAGAAAGTTAAGCCCACAAGTAGACATAAAGCGCATGTATTTATGGACTCAACTTATACAAAAGAGGTTTAGGAAAGCACATGTAAGATTGTGTTTAAGTAAGACATAGAATAATAATAGTTGTAAGATACATCTAATTATCGCCACATAAGGACATTACAGAAATAAACACAACATGCATGTATTAATCAAAGATTGAAGCTGAAACATAAAGAATGGACAAACATAAGAGGACATGAATGAAGCAACAGAAGAGGTGTTACCTTCAGGAGAATAGAACCCCTCTGACACTGGAGAGGGTTCAGCCTTGATGGCTGGTGGAGATAGTTTCTTTTCCATCGGAGCAACTTGAGCTACAAGAATTCCAACTCGATTAAGATCTAGTCAGCAAGCACCAACAAATACTTAACCAAAACAGACAAAGTTAAACAAGTCTGACAAATCCTTTTGATAAAGGACAAAGAGAAACTGAAAACATTGAGGACAAACACAAACTACCTGCAGATGGAACAGCTTTTTCTCCTGGAGGCTTTGGTGTTGGGGGAGATGGTTTCTTTGCCTCTGGAGGAGACACTTTGGTATAAAGATACCAAATGATCAAGAGAGCAGAAGACAGGAAAATGACAACACATTAAAAATGACAGAGGACAGTCAAGAGAGTCAAGAGAAGAGAAAAAACATTCAGATGAACCAGATAACGCAGAGGCTTTCACCTCTGACAAGACCATTCTTATAAAATAACAGAGACAAGCAATGCACAGTGAAACACAGAGTACAAACTACCTGCAGGAGGCTGGACTTGGACTTCAGGAGCAGGAGAAGGCTTTGGTACAGATGGTTTCTTCTCCTCTGGACGAGACGCTTTGAAATACAAGATGCCAAGATCATGACCAAGAAAACAACACGGTCAACTAAGCCAGACACTGCACTGAAACAATGCCGTTAAAGACTGTTTAGTTGAAGACGTGAAACAAGTAATAAAATAACATCTGAGAGGAAAAAACAACCAACAAAAAACACACAGAGGTCAGAAACACAAATGAAGAAAGTACCTGCAGGAGGAGCCACCTTTTCTGCAGGAGGTGCAGGCTTTGGTGCTGATGCAGATGGTTTCCTCTCCTCTGAAGGAGACACTTTGAGATACAAGATGCCAAGATCATGACCAAAAAAGCAACATGGTCAAATTAGACATAGACAGAACTGCAACAAGGCTAATAAAGACTGTGGACATGAAGACAACAAAGAATACAACATTTAACAAGAATGAACATAATCTTCTAGACAACCAACAACCAAAACACAGATGAAGAAAGTACCTGCAGGAGGAACAACCTTCTCTGCAGGATGAGGAGGAGGAGATGCAGGTTTTGGTGCTGGTACAGATGGTATCTTCTCCTCTGAGGGAGACACTTAAAGGATATAAGATGCCATGGTCAAGATCAAGAAAACAGAGATAAAAAAAATTCAAGTACAAGTTCACATCACAAAAAAGACGACAGTGAGACTTTAGAACAAACATAAAATGTCTGATGTGACACGCCAGCAAAGAACTACTGAAGATGACTACCTGCAGGAGGAGCAGGAGGTGGAGCAGGGCTTGATACAGGAGCTGATGGTTTCTTCTCCTCTGGAGGAGTCACTTTAGGAACAAGATGGCAAGATCACACCCAGAAAAGAATGTGGTCAAATAAGACTAGACTTAAACAAGTAAAACAGCACAAACAAGTAGAGACAAGAACAAACATAAGGACAATGAACGTGAACAGAAAGTCAATGGCAAAAGATGTTCAATGAAGAAAGACTCATTAGAACATGATGAATGAGGTAAGGACTGATATTTACGCGTGTGAACAGAACTTACTGCAACACTGTGAAGATTAGTGTGAAATTCAACAAACGTATGATTCAGTACATTAATTTGGAGATGTCGAAGAGGGGTTCATTTTATGTCAAGCCTGAGAGGCTCTGGGATGGAAGAATACCTTTCTGAAGAGCTTCTGATTCCTTGGTTATTTTGTCATGTTCTTTTTGTGGTTTAGGTACAGGTTCTCTCACTTCAGAAGAATCCAACTTGACAGAGGGCTTCTTGGTTGGAAGAGTTCCTTCTTCAGAGGGGGGAGGTTTCTTCTGTGGGGAATCTTCATGTACATCCCTTTCTATAAGGATAGGTTTCTTGAATGCCTCAACTACAGGGAGTGGTTGTTTTTTGGGAGTTACAGAAGCCTCCAGTGATGAAATGTCCTCCTTAATAAGAACTGGAGGTGACTCTGCCCTACTTGTTGGAAATTCTGAGACTATTTCTTTTTTAGGAGATACTTCATCATACAGAGATATTGGCTTTTCTAAAGGTAGAGTTTCATTAAGACGTATTTCTGAAGTTTTCATGGATGAAGTTAGGTCTTCCTCTGAAACATCCATCTTTTTAGAAGATTTTACTTCTTCCTTCTGAGCTGTTATGGAAAGGGTTCTGGGTAACTCTTGTTCAGGTGGAAGTGGTTCAGCCTCTTGACAAACTTGGGACCTATCAACAACATGATCAATTGGCTTCAGTTCTTTAGTTGCTGTAGATTTCTTTGGTACTATGATATCTGTTTGAGACTCCACACCCTCTGAAACCAACTTCTGCTTTTCTAGAACCATTTTTGGTTCCACTGAAACGTTCTTTGGTATTTTTAACTTCTCTTTTGGTTCCTCTGAGACCCTCTTTGTTTCTAGAGGCTTCCTTGAGTCCACTGAAATTTCTTTTGGTATTTCTTGAAACTTCTTTGTGTCTTCTGATGCCTTCTTTGGTATTTCATGAATCTTTGTTGGTTTCTCTGAAACCTTCTTTGGTATTTCTTGAATCTTCGTTGGTTCCTCTGAAGCCTTCTTTGGTATTTCTTGAATCTTCGTTGGTTCCTCTGAAGCCTTCTTTGACATTTCTTGAATCTTCGTTGGTTCCTCTGAAACCTTCTTTGGTATTTCTTGAATCTTTGTTGGTTCCCCTGAAACCTTCTTTGGTATTTCTTGAATCTTCTTTGGTTCCTCTGAAACCTTTGGTATTTCTTGAATATTCTTTGGTTCCTCTGAAACCTTCTTTGGTATTTCTTGAATCTTATTTGATTCCTCTGAAACCTTCTTTGGTATTTCTTGAATCTTCTTTGTTTCTTCTGATGCCTTCTTTGATATTTCTTGAATCTTTGTTGGTTCCCCTGAAACCTTCTTTGGTATTTCTTGAATCTTCTTTGGTTCCTCTGAAACCTTCTTTGGCATTTCTTGAATCTTTGTTGGTTCCTCTGAAACCTTCTTTGGTATTTCTTGAATCTTTATTGGTTCCCCTGAAATCTTCATTGGTATTTCTTGAATCTTCTTTGGTTCCTCTGAAACCTTCGGTATTTCTTGAATCTTCTTTGGTTCCTCTGAAACCTTCTTTGGTATTTCTTGAATCTTCTTTGATTCCTCTGAAACCTTCTTTGGTATTTCTTGAATCTTCTTTGTTTCTTCTGATGCCGTCTTTGATATTTCATGAATCTTTGTTGGTTCCTCTGAAACCTTCTTTGGTATTTCTTGAATCTTCTTTGGTTCCTCTGAAACCTTCTTTGGCATTTCTTGAATCTTCTTTGGTTCCCCTGAAACCATCTTTGGCATTTCTTGAATCTTCTTTGGTTCCTCTGAAACCTTCTTTGGCATTTCTTGAATCTTCTTTGATTCCTCTGAAACCTTCTTCGGTATTTCTTGAATCTTCTTTGGTTCCTCTGAAACCTTCTTTGGTATTTCTTGAATCTTATTTGGCTCCTCAGAAACCTTCTTTGGTATTTCGTCAATCTTTTTTCGTTCCTCTGAAACCTTTCGTATTTCTTGAATCTTCTTTGGTTCCTCTGAAACATTCATTGGTATTTGATGAATCTTCTTTGGCTCCTCAGAAACCTTCTTTGGTATTTCTTCAATCTTTTTTCGTTCCTCTGAAACCTTTGGTATTTCTTGAATCTTCTTTGGTTCCTCTGAAACATTCATTGGTATTTGATGAATCTTTTTTGGTTCCTCTGAAACCTTCTTCAGGGTTTTTAGAGTTCTTTCTGGTTCCTGTGAATCCTTCTCTTTGTCAACTATTAGAACCTTTTTCTCTCTCCTTGTTTTTTCTTCAACTTGTTTAAGTCTGTCTGGAGTTTTCTTTTGCGCTCTAAGCTTTTTGGTTACTGCAATTGCTTCAATTCCTTCAAACTGTCCTGATGATTCAACATGCTCTGGTTTTATCTTTTTATCCTCTACATGGAAATGTTCTGTATGAACAGGTTCAAAGTCCAATCCTTCAGCATCCTCATCATCTGCATCTTCATGCTGACCTGGACATACTTTAACCTGCTGGACTTCACTGATCCCCAACAAAACCTCCCCCTCCTGGTCTTTGGTAGAAATTATCTCCTCTCTGATCTCTGTTTTTAAAGTGGATTGGTCTCTGTCCAAACTTTCTTCTTCCAGACAGATCCTTTCTTTTCTTTTTATAAATGATTCTTTTCTGTCATCACCCACTGCTTTGGTTTGTTTCTGCTCAGTCTTCATGGAATCTGAAGTCATTTTTAAGAATCAACCCAAGAGTGAAGATTTGCACCATGAAGCGGTGGCCAAGAGAAAAACAACACAAAGCAAAAACAGTCAAAGAGATGCAAATAGTAGAACAGATTGTGATGCTTTATGTCAAGTCTCAGAACCACTACTTGTTTAGTTCTTAAGAAACCATTACCAACAATATTTACTGTGTTAAGGAACCAATCACAGTGGAGACTGAAGACATGAGGCTACAAATGACCAAGTGTACATGTTTGATTTCACATCCATATTGAGTGTAGCTCGGAAAATGTCAGCAGGTTAATATGCACAGCTCTATGTTTGGTTTAGGTTGTGTTAATGCCCTCTGTGTCTCCTTTTCTTTTATTACTCTGAGAACAAAGTAGCAAATGAACAACAAGCACAAACATCAACACCAAACCTTAGAAGAGTTAAAGCTCTTAATTAAGTCCAAGATGAGTGAGGGTTAGTTTACAAAATGTTTGAAGACGTAACTACCTTGGTGCTGAGGCTTTGTAGCCTGAGTGATTAGTTTGGATTGTGGTGGAGAGGGTGGTCGTGGCTCCAGCGCTGGTTCATCACCAACTGTCACTATCTCCTGTGGTTGTTCTAAAGTTGTGTCAGTAAAGGCTTTTTGTGCCTGTGGAGCATCCTTTGGCTTGTCTGAAAGCCTTTTTTGAGGTCCTACACCCTCTTCTTCCACAGCTTGTTTTGGTTCATCTGGAAGGTTCTTCTGTACTTCACGAACCTTCTTTGGTTCCTTTAAAATCTTCATTTGTGTTTCTGCAACCTTCCTTGGTTCCTCTAAAATCTTCTTTGGTGTTTCTAGAACCTTCTTTGGTTCCTCCAAAGCCTTCTTTGATGTTTTCTCCATAACCCTTTTTGGTTCTTCTGGAACCTTCTGTATTTCAGGAACCTTCTTTGGCTCCTGTAAAACCTTCATTGCTGGTTCTAGAACCTTCTTTGGCTCCTCTAAAACCTTCTTTGCTGGTTCTGGAACCATCTTTGGCTCCTCTAAAACCTTCTTTGCTGGTTCTGGAACCACCTTTGGCTCCTCTAAAACCTTCTTTGCTGGTTCTGGAACCTTCTTTGGTTCCTCTATAACCTTCTTTACTGGTTCTGGAACATCTTCTCCCACTACCCTTCTTGGTTCTTCAGGAACCTTCCTTGATTGTCTTAGTTCTGAATCGAGAAGATACCTTGGTGTCTCTGTCTCGGTCTTAACAACAGGTTCAGATGTTCTTGGTTCTGGGATAGTTTAGAAGAAGAATCATTTATAAGATGATTAACCAAATCTCAAAGAGAAACCCAAAAGTGTCAATCACACTCTAACGAGTGCTTCAAACTCTTAAAGACATTCAAATCAGGTAATTGCAGAGGACAAAAAACGTGACGTGATAAACAACACAAACACAGAACAGTAAAAAGCCTGTTCAGCATCATTGCAGTACCTTTAGTTTTGGCAGCTTCAGCCTTGGGTGGAGTAACTTTGGGAAGAGACGGCTGAACTTTGGGTTCCTCTGGTCTGGGAACGTCTTGCACTTAAGAGAACATTATGTACGGATTTAAGTACAGGTAATGATCACAGCTACCATGGCATCAAAGATGACACTCTAAGCGAGCGCACACAGACAAGACATTGTGAAAAACACAAGGTTATTGAATACCTTTAGCCTGAAGACGTTCAGGGGAAATTTTGGCTGCATGTGCTTGAGCTACAGCATCTTCTGGTTTAGGTCGTTCTTGTACTTTAAAGAACATTATATATGTTCAGTATGCAGTAAAACCTCAACATTACAATCCACTCTATCGAGTGTTTAGGAAATGTACACAAACACAACACAGTCTGTGACACAACACACACTAGTTTCTACGACACTCCTTCAAGAGTTGAGTCTTCCTGTACCTTGTGGTAAAACATCTTCAGTCTTTGGAGGTATAATCTTGGCAGGTGCAATTTCCTCTGGTCTGACTACAGCTTTGGAAAACATGAAAACATTCATGTTTGTAACACTTTACATGAAGTTTTTCTGAACTAAGACATGTGTCACTCACAGATCAGACAGAAAACCCCCCAAACTCAAAACCCTTTTACAGTCAGACACATCGAACATGACATTTATAAGAGGTTAGTGCCAAAGAGATTCACACGAACAGTTTTAAGAGGTTCAAAGGTCACAGCAACACATGAGACATGACACACAATGGCTGAAGAAAAGCCTGGACTACGTTACCTCTGGCTTTAGGAGCTTCAGCTTCAGGCTGAACTCTGGATAGTTTTGGTGCTGGTTTCCGATCAACATCTGTCATTTTAGGGGAAGCCGGTTTTGGTTCTGGTATTAGTTTGGGTTGATAAGGTTCAGGAGTGAACTGTTTCACTGTCTCAGGTTCTGGTTTGGTCAATAACGTTGGTTCTTTAAGGTCAACAGAGAAATAAGACAGGAAATTAAGTGAAAAACAAACTGCAAGAGATAAGGACGAAAGACAAGGACATATTTACACAACATTTACACGTGTGTAACAGACAGAGAAGAGAATTCAGTGCTGCTTCACACTGTGAAAAGAGTTGAAGAAAACATCAGAAAGAGGAAAGATTAAGCTGAAAAACGTCCAGTTGTTGAAGTTGTGTGCACAACATAGGTCTAAGGGAAAATATGTGACTCTTACATTCTAGATTAGGTACCAAGTTGTTGAAGTCTGAACTTGGCTTTCTGTGTTAATGTCGATAGGTTCAGATGAAAAAATTGAAAATAAAATGTCCCCCCTCCCAAAAAAACCCCCAAAACATTCATACCCTTTTAAATGTTTTTCTCTGAAAAATCAAGGCATTGAAATATGTAAAAAAAAAATGGAATAAACTTGCACTCTACTTTGAAAGTGGAGTCGTTCATTTTTATTCCATTAATACATTTTATGGTCCTGTACCTTATTTATATTTCATGTAAGAGTGAGTGCAACACTGTTACCATCAAACACAGACAATAATCATTCACTGATCACCTCTATTGATGTTACCTGTTTTGGGTGGAGCCTCCTCTCGCCGAGCGGGAACAGAAACCTCCGGCTGCATCTTCATCCCTTCACCAACTTTAAAACATTATCATCGATTTCAGTTCAAAGAAGTTTGAATAAGAAACAGAGACAGAAGAAGAACAGAAACTGCCAACAGACACATGAAAAAGAACAAACAACATTTAAAGAGAATGAAGACGTGAAGAAAAGGCAAGAGCAGGTGTACCTCTGACAGGGGCAGTGGGCGGAGCTTCAGCTTTCTCCTCTGCTCTCCCGTAAACTTCAGGAACTTGAAAGATGAAGAAATGTCACATTAAACCGACGACAGCCGAGCTCTACTTTTACTATGAGCAGGAAGCGTCACCAACAACAGGGTTAATGGACATTAATAAGAGTCAGACCAAAGACAGTTAAAGGGGTTAAAGCTGCTGAAGCGTTTTCAACATGAGGCTAAAGCTGGTTCTGGTTCAGCCATAAACCCAGAACTCGGTCGGACTCTATGTTAAAGCATTTATACCTGGAGAGAATCCTTCTGTTTTCTGCACCTGAGTCCTTTCAACCCGCTCCTCCACAGGTTTTCTTGCTGCTGGTGAAAAAAAAAAGTCAAGTTCAGTCTAAAAACACACACGATACATGAGATTTAACATGAGTTAAAAGAGTGGTGGTGGTGATGGAGACAGACAGCCGGACACAGACGACAGACAGATGGACACAGACGGACTGATGATGGGTTTATTCAGGTGGTTTCTCATAAATCAGATAATACCTGTGACCGACGACAACTGAACTGAAAGCGTCTCCTCTTGGACTCTCAGTCTTTCAGACACTGAATCATTGAACAGACACATTCAACATTTATTCACTGGATGTTTTGAGGATAATGTGAAACAGTTAAACAATGAGATTAACAATCAATCAATTATGATACACTGTCCTCCTCCTCCTGTCTGACCTCCTCTCTCCTCCTCCTCCTGTCTGTCCTCCTCTCTCCTCCTCCTCCTGTCTGTCCTCCTCTCTCCTCCTCCTCCTGTCTGACCTCCTCTCTCCTCTTCCTCCTGTTTGTCCTCCTCTCTGCTCTCCCTTCCATCTGACCTCCTCTCTCTTCCTCCTCCTCCTGTCTGTCCTCCTCTGTGCTCCTCCTCCCATCTGTACTCCTCTCTGCTCCTCCTATCTGACCTTCTCTCTGCTCCTACTGCTGTCTGACCTCCTCTCTCCTCTTCCTCCTGTTTGTCCTCCTCTATGCTCCTCTTCTCCTCTATTTACACCCCAGCAAATACATGTTTCTGACTTGAATTCTTCCGTGGAGTCTCAGTGCTTTATAGGCCTTTTCAGATCAGCTCGAAATGTAAAGTGTCATCAGATAACTTTTGTTGTCATGTGATGCTATATAAATAAAAGTTAATGGCCTGACTGATGGATTGAATGTGTTAAATAGATTTATATTAGCAAGGGTTAAAAACCCAATGTCAATGTCCAATATCATACGTGTTAAATTTCACACATGCAAATCACTACAATAAGTAAGAAAAAAATTAATGTATTGTTAGTAAGAGGTGATAAAATAAACAATGACAGCATTTAATAAAGTAATGACAGTAAACCAGTTAAACACTTGTGTTTGAATTAATGAGGGATGAAGGTTGAGTTGAACAGTTTGTAAGATGATAAAAAGATGAGGAAGATGAAGATGATGGTTAAGAGTCTTAAACGTGGTTAGTTCTTCTTTTTTTTTTACCTTCCATCTCCGTTCGCTCTTCGATGTGATAAAACTCTGAAGAATCTTTCGGCGGAAAAACAGATTCATGAATAAAAGAAGTCGAGTCGAGTTTCAATGAGAAACTAAATGTGAATCTATCTTGACTCACCTTTAACATAAAACAACGACGCTGAATCTGGAACCTGAACTGACCGGGCTGGGATGTCTAAAGGTCAAAGGCCAACAAATAAATATGACAACTTTAACCAGAACCAACTGCAACACCTAGTGTTTTATTCATTTATTAACAAAACAGCAAATTGAACTAAAACTAGACCAAAACTAGACCTGATCCAGAATCACAGGAGGGTCAAGAATAAAGTCATAAATAAGGAACAGAATTCAGGGTTAGGACCTTTGTCCTGCGCCATTACATTGTGGATGGTCAAAAGGTGCCGCCGACCCTCCATCCTGAAGTTATACTTTGGGCTCTCTCTGAGCTCCCATGAGTCTCTGTTCCACGTGACCGCAGCATCGCCGAAGGCCAGTTTGAACTCAAAGGTGGCCAAGTGGCGCTCGTTCACCTCAATGCTTCAGGTGCATTTGGTGAACTGAATTTGCCCGACTAAAATCAGATAAAGACTCAACTCCTGCTTCAGATCCATGGTGTTGTCATGTATGTGTACAGAGTCCATAGAAACACACAACAGAGACAGTCGGTGTGGACAGGTTGGTCCAAAGAGGTGAGTGGGAGGGTTGGTGTTAGTCGGACTCTTCCCTGGGTTCAAGGTGAACCGTTAAAGGTGGGTGTTGGTCGGACCCTTACCTGACACAGTGAGCTTGGCGTTGGAGATATGAGGTCCACACACCACACGATAGTTTCCCTGGTCTTTGCTCTGGCAGTTCTTGACCTTCAGGTAGTGTCGGTCTCCAATGCTGCGGATCTCGTACCTGTCTCCGTCCTCCAGTTTCTGTGTTCCTTTGTACCAGGTCAGGCTGATCTCTGGGTAGTTGATGCTGATCTGACACTCGAATGTGGCTGTCTGGTTGTCAGCCACTGTCTGGTCACTGATGTCCTCCATCACAGAGACGGGCTGAGAACAAAACATCTGTCCCATCACTCAATGTCCAACAGACTCAGACACTCAGATGTCTCTGTTCAGAGTCATTGTTTTGTGGTTGTGGTGGTTTTTGTTCGTTACCTCTGCTCCGACTCGTGCCTCCATCTGCTGCATTAACCGAGCCATGACCTCCTCTTCAACACGACCTCCATGTTCCACCTCCTGCAGAAGAAAACAGGCCAAGATGAGCCTGAATAGGTGGATGGATACCTGTGTCTCAGTGGACAGTCACGTCCACAGCAGTAACTCTGAACCAGTTTGTCCTCAGTGGCGTCTCACCGGTCTTCCCGTCTCCATCTCCTTCTCCTTCTTCAGAAACTCGATGGCCTGAAGGATCGCACGGTAGTCGTGGATGTCATTTTCCCTCAGAATCCTCTCGTAGTCTTTGGGGTCGTGACCTCTGAGCAGCTCCACAATGTCGATGTCTCCTTTCTTTGGACTCTTCTGCTTGGATGGAGTCCTTATATGGAAAAACCCCCACATCAAAGAGAAAGAATTATGTTTAGAGCAAGGTGGTTTAACCCTCAACACCTGGACCACTGAGCCTAGTCAGATGTATTTGGATAATACAAACTCTGTCTCTTCTACTCCATGTTTGTTTGTTGTCCTGTTACTATTGTTACACATAATTAAAACAAATCCAACCTGAAAATATCCAAACTATTTAAATTCACTGAAGGAATGATGCTGACGTTTCCTTTCTTTATCTCTCTTCTCCCTATGAGCCTAGTTTTTCCTTTTTATCGTTCTTTTTAGTTTTCTTTTTTGTAAACGATGAAGATAATTAATAATATCACCTATGACAGGGATAAGAAGATCTCACACTGACTGAATGACCCAAAGCTGGTGGACCAAGACCACCTGTGGGGTTAGGGTTAGAGTTAAGGTAAACCCTAACCCTAACCACACTGAATTCACAGGGTTCTGTCAGGCCCCTGCAAAGTTGGTGCACCTAGGGACTCACGGAATGTAGCAGTCCCCACACTTTCCCTCGGGTCAGTGTGCCTCATTGTGATGCAGGGTTGAACTCAGGGCAACATGGAATACATCAGCAATCCCTGAGGCTGATAGGTGCACGTGAAGCCCTTGGGCTAATCACCCATAGGCAGATCCAACTTACTGCGATTATGGAAACCTCCATGAAAAGGTCTCAACCTGCCAGAGGAGTACCTTGCGGGAGGTACTGAGGTTTCTGAGGTGACTTAAGAAAGCAGTGGAGACACTTCGCTGAGGCCCTATGCTCCCGGACAGGTGAAGAGGATTAAATCTAAGTAAGTCTAAATAAGTCAGGTTATAACATCAGCTCCTAAACATTGATGGATGGAAGCTCAAGGTGATCGTCTCTGATCTAGGTGAACGTACTTCTTGAGTTTGGCTCTGAAGTCTCCGAACCCTTCAGCCTCCTCCTTCTTCAGGACCTCCATGTCAGTGCTGCACTCGATCTCTCCATGTTTGTTGGTGGCAACGCAGCGGTACTGACCAGAGTCAGACTTGGTGACCTCCCGGATCTCCAGCCTGGCATCCTGACCTTTGTGTTCGATGGAGATACGACCACCTTGTGTGATCTGCCTCCACTTGCCCTTCATCCACTTGACGCTGGGGATGGGGTCTCCACCCACTTTGGCGATGAAGGTAGCGGTTCCCTCTGCACAGACACAGAACCACAGGAACCACAAACTGTCAAACCCCTGGACTCAAGAACCTCAGCCACACCTCAGCCTCCACTTACTCTCTATGACGGAGATGTTCTGGGGCTCCTCGATGAAGAACAGGTTGTCAAGGCGTTTCACGGGTGCAGCAGCGACCGGGGCAGCAGCTTCAGCAGGGGCGGGTTTTGCTCCCTTATCTGGAGAGAAAACATTGAGGACAATTACATCAATACATCATCCATATACTGTACGTAGAATCATCACCAGAGGACAACAGTTAAGGGTTTCAGACATGACTCATATCTGTGTCTTTATTGCTGTAGTTTAGATCAGTTTATTTAACGACTCAAGGATTTACTTTAACTAAGACACAATTACTTCATTTACATTTAAACCAAACCAGGATGTTTTCTAAACAGCTTTTTTTGTAGAACTAACTGGAACTTTGGAGGTAAAGTTTAAACAGATTTAGATTATTATCTTCAGACAAGCAAATATTTATGTGAAATGTTGTACATAGTTGGTTCCAAATGAATTAAATGTGTTACCAGTGGGACAGTGAACCATCATCCACACTGGTTTTACCCTGATCCAGATCATCCACACTGGTTTTAGCCTGATCTGGATCATCCACACTGGTTTTAGCCTGATCCAAATCATCCATCCACACTGGCTTTACCCTGATCTAGATCATTCACACTGGTTTTACCCTGAGCCAGATCATCCACACTAATTTTATCTTGATCCGGATCATCCATCCACCCTGGTTTTACTCTGATCTGGATCATCAAATAATGATGTTTTATATGTATGTTCTTATCTAGTGTTTCATGTATGATTTTAGTAGTGACTTTTATTGTGTTTTATGTATACTTTTTATGTATATTTTGGTGTGGATTTCTATTTTGTGTAACTTCTGCTGCTGCTGCTGTCTTGGACAAGACACTCTTGAAAAAGAGATTTTTAATCTCAATGAGCTTTTTTCTTGGTCAACTAAAGGTTATAATAATAATAATAATCATCCACACTGGTTACCTGCTACAGTGACTCTTGCTTTACAGAAGTTGCTTCCAGTGTTGTTGCTGGCTTTGCACAGATAGTCACCGGCGTCACCCTTGGACGCATGGCTGACTTCCAGACTGGCTGTCCCGGCCACAAATGTGATCCTGGTGTTCCCGCCGGACCTGAGCTCCCGACGGTCCTTCATCCACTGGATGCTCAGGGGAGGACTGCCCATCACGTGGCATTTCAGGCTCAGTTTGTCCCCTTCGTTGACAGCCACTGGCGTCAGAGGGACGTCGAACTGAGGAGCCTGACCCGTTTCTGAACAAACGCAGAAGGTTCATCCCCAAATGTCAACGTTTCAGTATCTGATCATTTCAATCCACACTGACTCAGCTGAACTGCATCTCGAAACATCAGAGACCTGATTTATGTTAAAAGGGTTTTATTGTGATCTAAAATCTTCTGGTCACATGTGTTCTAGGTCTGTTAGAGTATCAGTGTTTGTATCAAGCCCAAGTCTACCTTTAGCCTTTGTATTATGTACTTTATTAATTATTTCTTCACTGACTCTGTTTGATGCCATTCCCATGCTTCTCCTTTGTTTGAATTGCTCCTTTTCTGTCATATTCCTGGACCTTTACATGTTCCTTGTGAGGCTCATGTGTGATTTAAAGGATTACCAACAGTAGCCATGGTTGTACCTGAGACGCTCAGAGACACCTGACAGGAGGCTCTGCCGGCGTCGTTGGATGCCTCACAGGTGTAGATGCCACTGTCGGAGCTTGTGGAGTCCCGGACACACAGCAGGGCCACGTTGTTCTTAAAGCTGACCTCATATTTATCTGAGGCGTAGATTTCGTTGTTGTCCTTGAACCAGGTGATGGAGAGCGGCTGTGAGCCTGAGACCCGGCCTTCCATCTTCACTGTTTTACCTACAGAATCCATCATGGACTCTGACGGCTTCTTGGTGAAGTTGGGAGGGACTTTACGGTCTAAGGGAGAAAATGAACACAATGAGGGGATGATGGGACAAAGGGAGGTGGCTCAATAACCAAATGTAGGGTATTGACGAGGCCACTGGGCCACAACTGGACAACATGGAGCTGGGACACAAAAGCCAACAGATACTGAACGTCAACCCTGCTACCAAATACTCCAACAATCTGACATAAACATGAAAATATGTTCTGAGAGATGAGAACCCCTACCACCCAGAAAAACACCAGCCAATGCTAAACATACCGACATCCAGGACCTTTCAGATCAACGTATCTCAATACTGACAAACACAAGGACATGGTGACTACAGGTGAAGTTAGCACTGGTGGATGTGGATGACATGGGTAGAATGTGTTAGTTGTGGCGTTACCTATGTTAACATGACAATGACAGCTGTCAGTTCCTTCTGCATTGGAAATTTCACAAGTGTATTTCCCAGCACAGGTAGCTCTGTCACTGTTGAGGACCTCCAGAACACAGGATGATGCCGTGGTTTTGACGTTGTACTGGTACGAAGCCCAGATCAGCTTGTCATCCTTCTTCCAGGTCACGTGCACTCTCTGGCTGCCGGTGTACGTGCACTCCAGCCTCAGAGGTTTACACAGCTCGTGGGCCACGCTCTCCAGTTTCTTTATGAATCGCACTGGTTCTGGGAGAAGCAATGTTGAAATGGGTCAAAGCACTGACTGACTGAATGAGTGTGCTTTCGCTGAAGGAGTTTTAACTGTACGTGGAAGTGTGGACAGTTCCCAGCAGAGGAAATCTATGTGAGGGTCTAGTGTTACATGTTTGTACAGAAGTTTGACTTCAGGACTTTAGCAGAAAGACTCAATGGTGGAAAAACTTTATGAAGCTGAGGCAGAAGAAGACCGATGAAGGGTTGAAGGTCCTGAGCAGGAGATTCACCATCATCCTCTACACAGTGAAATGGACCCACTGTCACTGTTCAACTCCACTAGGCTGTGATGGAGAGAAATGGCTCCAAAATACATGTGTAGGTTCAGGAAAAGTTCACGGTTTTAGTTAAAATTTACCCTTTTCAATTAACCACGAAAAGGCTTTCTACCAGAAAACCCTGTAGTCAAACTCCTCCCATATGTTTGTTACTTCAATTAATTATTTATTCATGCACAATGTAAATTGTGAGAGAACAATCAGCTGTCCTACTGGTTAGTTACCTAGTCTGACATAAGCATGGCAGATATCAGAGCCGTCTGCATTGGAAATTTCGCAAGTGTATCTTCCTCTGGCCTCTTCCCTGTCGCTGTTGAGGATGTCCAGGACACAGCTGCAGTCCGTGGTCTTCACATTGTACTGATACGACGCCCAAATCAGCCGACCGTCTTTCCTCCAGCTCACACTCATTCTCTGACGACCGGTGAATGCTACTCTAAGACTTAGAGGTTCGCCCACTGAGAACGAAGTGTTTTCCAGCTTCCTGATGAAGCGAGGAGACTCTGAGAAGTGGTGAGGGTATTAGTAGCAAAGTGATGGGAGGTAAGCAGAGGTTAGGGTTAGAAAGATGAAATTAACAATAGGATTAATTAATAGTGAAATAGGGTGAGTGTCCCAGTCTCCTCCCAGGTGGCTTGTCTTCCTTCTGTTGGCGCTTTAAAATATTAATGCATCTTTCGTATACCCAGGTCCAAGAGGGTTCATGATTCGTTTGTCCAAAAGCCATGGACTCCCCTTCTATGCACCAAGAAATGGACCAATCCAAAGCTGTTCCAACAACGGACCAAACACTGGTCAACGAGAGGAGTTTTAGCGGAGTGAGGTTTGAGTGGCTTGTAAAACATGGGTAAAAACAACATCAACTCAATGATTTGTTCAAGTTCCATCTGGTATTACTGACAGGCTGGAGCAACCAAGATGGAAGACTTTCAACGGTAAATATGTTTGGCTGAAGCAACATTGAGCAAAAGCATCTACAGACTCTGTAACAGCTCAGCTTCACCAACACACAAGGAGTTGAAGCTTCTCTGGGAGGAAACTGTGACTCATTTGCGGTTCTCTTAGTGAATGTGATGCTTCTACCTTTCTTAGAGGTTTTACAAACGACATAAGCGTCACAGATGTCAGAGCTTTCTGCATTAGAGATTTGACAAGAATAGACTCCGGCTGCTTCCTCTCGGTCACTGTTCAGGATCTCCAAAACACAGGAGGAATCTGTCGTCTTCACGTTGTATTTGTACGATGCCCAGATGGGTTTCCCGTCCTTGGTCCAGGTCACGTGGATGTGCTGACTGCCGCTGTACGTGCACACGAGCCTCAGCTGATCGCCCAGACTGTACGATGCATCCTCAAGTTTTTTCACAAATCTCACCGGTTCTGAGAGAAGCAACAGCAGCGTTAGTCCTGATCCCTGACCTGACCTGGGTTATTAGTTGATGTTAGAGGATGTTACCTAGGCGGACATGAGCCTGACAGACAGCAGAGCTAGTAGCGTTGGAGATCTGACAGGAGTATTTCCCAGCAGCCTCCTCTCTGTCGCTGTTGCGAACCTCCAGAGTGCAGGAGTTCTCTGTGGTGTAGATGTTGTATTTGTACGATGCCCAGATGGGTTTACTGTCCTTGGTCCAGGTCACGTGCACGTGCCTACTGCCCGTGAACGTGACCTGCAGCCTGAGCGGCTGACCGACCCTGAACGTCAAGTCTTCCAGCTTTTTCACAAAGCGAACAGGTTCTAAAGAGGTGAAATGTCAGCTGTTAGTTTGACAGAGTTAGTGAAAGTTGAGTCTAAACAGAGGGAATCAGATCAGTGATAAACAGTGGTGGAATGTAATAAATACTCAAGTACTAACTCCACATACTTCTATCTCCATTTTCTACATATTTACACTTCTACTTTGTTTTGTATAAATGTTACTGCAGTTTCACGATAAAGCAGTTGAATCTGCATCTATTTTCAGATTAAATTCAGTCAATTTAATCTAAAAGTATTTCATCTCAAACATGATGATCTCCTGGTTTTCTTTTTCAGACGTTTCAATCACTTTAATGTACAGTAATTTCATACTCAACTTACTAATGTGCAGATGGATCTGTGATGTTTAGGGTATTTGGATAATACGGATTGGATTAGATTGGAATATATTGGATTATATTAGAATATATTGGGTTATATTGGATTATATTAGATTATTTTGGATTATATTAGATTGGATTATATTAGATTATATTGGATCTTAAAGAATAAACATAAGCAGCTTCAACTAAACTTTAAACAGGTAAACATGTTTATTTATATCAACAGGTTTATTCTTAACTTTATTACTTCATTTTATTTCTACAATAAGCTTTAATTTAAACTGTTAATACTCTTGGGGTTTAACTGCAGTACTTGTACTTGCACTGTAATATTTTAAAATGTGCTCAGTACTTCTTCCACCACTGCTTCCACATGTTTTCAGCTCTAGTGTTACCTAGTTGGACCTGAGCACAGCACATGGCAGAGTTTTCAGAGTTAGAGATTTCGCAGCAGTATTTTCCTGCTGCTTCGAGGCGGTCGCTGTTCAGAACCTCCAGAACACAGGAGTCGTCCGTGGTGTGGACATTGTACTTGTACGAGGCCCAGATGGGTTTTCCATCCTTCTTCCAGCTCACATAGACTCTGGGGCTGGCGCTGAAGGCGCAGTACAGCGATAACGGTTCGCCCAGTCGGTACAAAGTGTCCTCCAGCTTCTTAATGAAGTGAACAGGTTCTATGGGAGGTAATGGGAATGTTAGAGGCACGGTGGAGGTTAGAACAAGCAAATGGGTGGAGTGGGCAGAGTCTGAGAATCAGCTACATTTTCTACATTTGGAAAAAAGCAGTCATGTTTCCATAAATCAGTCCAGCAATTCTGAATAAAACTCATGAAATGGAAAAAGAAAATGTTTAGATGCATCCATCAAGTGGTCTAATGAATATATTTACAAATATCCAAGACTCTGTTTATTCAGTAAAACTGTCAGAGGTGATTTACATGTACATTTGCTAACATGACATTAAGTTTAAACATAAGTGATCTACATTGAGTCTTCCAGTATTAGATTTACTAAACCCTGATCCATTAACTAACTTCATAAAGTTTACTGTTACTTATAATACCGTCTGTTACTTGAACTCACATAAATTAGTATTAATTCAGAACTGCATTAACCAGCCTATTACTGTATTATATTACATGAAGTTAACATTACTATTAACACAACTGTTTGTTCTAATTTTACCAAGTATCTGATGTTACATGATGGTGTTTAACGTGTGAGTTTTAGTTGATATTTCCAGAAATGTAACATTAACTTCATGAGTTTTATCTTTACCATATAATTTTTTTATAATGTTTTATATAATGTTTCTTCCACTTTTTATTTACAGTCTGTATGGTTTTCATATGTCATTTGCTTATTTTTATCAGAATTGCAGACGTTGCGGAGCCATGGCTGATGCTGAACTCTGAGGTACGGTTGTTAGTGGCGTTGGCGTTACCTATCTTAACAAAAGCATGGCAGATATCAGTGCCCTCGGAGTTGGAAATCTCGCATGAGTATTTGCCGACAGCCTCCCGACGGTCACTATTGAGGACATCCAAGGTGCTGGAGGTGTTGGTTGTTCTGACGTTGTATTTGTACGAAGCCCAGATGGGTTTTCCATCCTTCATCCAGCTGACAAAAATCCTCTGGCTGCCAGTGAACGTGACCTCCAGCGACAATGGGCGTCCGATTTTATAGTAGGTGTTTTTCAGTTTTTTCACAAAGCGAACAGGTTCTGAGAATTTAATGGTGATGGTGTTAGAAAAGGCAAACAGCAGCATTAACTGAGAGGCAACACAACGAAATGAGGTTAAATATTAAAGTGTTGATCCCTGTAATGGAGAGGTGAGGTTAGTGGTTACCTAGTTTGACATTAGCATGGCAGAGGTCGTGTCCTGCACTGTTAGATATTTCACATGTGTATTTTCCAACAGCTTCCTCTCTGTCGCTGTTGAGGACTTCTAAGGTGCAGGTGTCATTAGTGGTCTTCACGTTGTACTTGTACGATGCCCAGATCAGTCTGCCGTCCTTCTTCCAGGTCACGTTCATTCTCTGGCTACCAGTGTATGTGCACGTGAGAGTCAAAGGTTCACAGAGTCGGAAATAAGTGTCTTCCAGCTTTTTCATGAAGCGTGGAGGTTCTGAGAGAAGCAACGGTTAGGTTAATTGCAGATGTCGTAAACTATGTTATGCTAGTGGTAGGAATGGAGGTCATGCAGTAATCCTCTAACAGCAGAACTGTAGGTTAGGATAGTTTAGAATGGAAAGCAGATGTAATTTTAAAGGTTGTGACTTTACCTAGGCTGACACGACACTGGCAGAAGTCTTTTCCAACCCCATTGGAAATTTCACAAGAGTACATTCCGGCTGCTTCAGGCCTGTCGCTGTTCAGGACCTCCAGAACGCAGGTGGAGTCGGTGGTTTTAACGTTATACTGATACGAAGCCCAGATCAGCTTGTCGTCTTTTTTCCAAGTGACGTTGACCCGTTGGCTTCCAGTGTAAGTGCAGGCGAGTGTCAGCGGTCGACCCACTGAGAAAGTTGTGTCATCCAGCTTCTTGACAAAGCGCACGGGTTCTGAGAGAAGCAGTGATGTTAGAGATGTGATTATGATGCCATGCAATTCTATGTTAATGTGGTATAATTTCACCACACGGGACCTACCAAGAGTCTAAATAAGTAGTTTTCCAAGAGTACCTTATTTGACAAGACGTAACTACTCAGAAATACAATATCCTTGATCTTTTAGCTGGGTACCCTCTAGAGCAGGACCTTCTAAACTTCTTTAGCTCAAGACCTAAAAGTCTGGACCCTAGCATACAAATTATGCCATGAATCCATAAACATGGAGAGTTCTTCCACCAAACCTGGGATATCAGTTACAGGTACCAAGATAACGTCAAACACCTGTGCATTGGTAAAGTCTGTTTCAGTATTGTGATCCAGAGAGAAAGTCCAGTTTAATATGAAGAAAAAGAGCCACAAAAAAAGAATGATTTTCTATTTTAATTAAGAAAATGAATTCACATATCACACTAGTGTGTTTGATGCCCACTGTGACCCAGTAAAGGCAGATCCAGAATCCATTTAGGGTCTTGAAATAAAGTTTTGGAAGGTGGCTCTAGAGGATCCCATAACCTGGTGTTATTTATGGGCACATTGAGAAGCTAATTTAAGAAAAATTCTTATCGTTAGCTGAACTTTCATTCTGTAAAATGTAAAAGTCTGTAAAATCACCTTTCACTACCACATTACAGCTTGTGGAGGATGAACCAACCCGGTTCTCAGCTTTGCAGATGTACTCGCCATGATCAACCTTAGTGGTTTTAGTCAGTTTCAAAGTGGCGAGACCCTTTGTGAAGTCCATTGAGCATGTGTTGGACTTGCGCAGTTTTCCATCTGCTTTATACCATGATACTTCAATGTCAGGAGTTCCTGCGACACGGCATTTCAGGGAAACCGGCTCACCCAGGGTTACCTCCACCGCCTCCATCTTATCAACAAAGTACGGCCGCTCTGAAGTGAAAGATGGCGATGATGATGGTTTAGTACACTACAGATGTTGGGTTGTGAATGAACAAATGAATGAATGAAAGACTAAATGCATGAATGACCATGACCATGTTGGAATATTTACCAAGTAGTGTGATATACGCTTCACATTTGTCGCTTCCGACTCCATTGTCTGCTTCGCAAGAGTATTTTCCAGCGGCTTCCATCCTGTCAGCATTAAGAACCTCCAGGATGCTGGAGGTGTCGGAGTTGATGACGTTGTACTGGTACGAAGCCCAGATGAGTTTACCGTCCTTCTTCCACGTCACACTCACTGATGGAGTTCCAGCAAATGTGACCTCGAGCCTCAGAGGTTTACCCTTCTCAGAGGAAAGATCCTTCAGCTTCTTGACGAAATGAACTGGTTCTGAGGAAGGTAATTCCAAGATGAGTTATAGAAAAGAACTGTTCCTGTGATGGATAAACAAAGACAGAGGGGTTATTGTTCTAACACACCTTTGACAAACAGGTAAACAGGGCAGCTCTCCTTCCCGGCCTCGTTGATGACCTGGCAGGTGTACTCTCCTGCATGGGATTTGTCCACTGCCTTCAGCATCAGCGAGGCCACGTCGTTCTTAAGGGAGATGTCGCAGCCTCGTCCATGCTGCATCTCTTTAGCTCCTCTGAACCATTTCACTTTCAGAGGAGCGCTGCCTCGCACTTTAGCTGTGAAAGACACATTTTTGCCGGGCAACGTTTCCATTTTCTCAGGTGTTTCCGTAAAAGATGGAGGTTCTGGTTTAGATAAAAAAGATTTGTTGTTGATTAATTTGAGTTTGGAGCCTCTTAAACATCCTTCTGTACTTTTATTCTCTTCTACTGACCTGTAACGCTCATTGAAGCACTCGTTTCACTGGATCCGGCTGCATTCACAGCCTTACATGTGTATTTGCCAGAATCGTACAAGCCAGTGGAGGGGAAACTCAGTCTGCAGTTGTTATCGCTGCAGCTGATTTCACAGTTGGGTCCACTCTTGATTTCCTGTCCGTTGTGGAACCAGGAAGTTGTTAAAGGAGCAGAACCAGCTACTTTACACTCCATCTCACCAGGTTTACCCACAACCAGATGGGTGTCTGTCAGCTTCCTTATGAAACTCGGAGGAATCACCTTATCTATTGTCAAAAAACAACATGTCATGAGTATTTGCCATCTATGAACCTGCTCATAAACCTGGTTCAGAGGATGTGACTGACACCACTAACCTGAGACAGACAGTTTGATTCTGCATGAGGCTGTGCCAACATTGTTGGACACGTCCAGCTTATATTCTCCAGCATCTGTTTTGTCTGTGGACCGGATCTTTAGGACAGCTACCTTCTTGGTGAAGGACATCTGATACTTGGCTCCAACTGAGAGCTCCTTGTTATCTTTGTACCATTTAGTTTTCAGCTCTGGACTTCCAGAGACTCTGACCTCCAGAGCTATGTTCTCTCCTGACTTCACGTTGACAGACTCTGGACTATCCACAATCGCAGCCGGTTCTAGAAATCAGAGGAAGATGTTAAAGACCAAGCCTGGCACCGTCACTGAACAGGGCGTCTACAGGTGTCCACAGGTGGCAAAGATAAGTCTTTTGGTAAATTATTTTTATAGCTTTTGTTTTGACAAATCTGTTCTTCTTCCTGCAGCTAAATGTGAACCAAACAGTCTTGAAACAAATACTTTTGAATAAAACATTTTAGTTCTATCTACAAACTACTGACAACAGTCCAACTTAAAATACAGTCATATATTTGTAGAAAATGATGCATGGTCAAAATAATCAAATGTGGTATATAAAAAAACAGATGCTCTGTTACAACCATGTTCCATGTTTTTGTTAGAGCTTTCTACTGATTTTATTTATTTATTTAGTTTTTCTACAAAATAAAAAAAATTTAATCAAATCATACATTTCAGCATGAAAGAGAAAATGTGGTCAGATTTTATTTTCAGGCAAAAAGTCTTTCATGATTTTTGCAAAAAATAAAGAACAAAACTGAAACATGAAACTGAATTTAAAAATGTTAATGATGAAATAATGTATGTTTAATTTATGAAATGTTATTTATAATATTTTTTGACTAAAACTAGGGTAAAAAAGTTCAGATGATTAAAAACTAAATGGTATTTTTGCCATAGATCCATGTTTGCTTTATAAACAATTTAACATAAAGAATGTTAGACATAAAGGAAGAAATTAAATGATTAAATTCATATGTGACTCTATGTTTACGGCCTAATATTTCTATTAAACTGTGGTTTCTGACCTGTAGAGGCCCCACTGATGAAATCGTGTTGGAGTCTGGGTTCTACAAACCTAGAACGGTCACTTGTGAGACGGACTCAACGATTCCCGAGTCGTTCTTTAGCTGGCAGGTGTATTTACCCGCCGTGGTGGTGTCAGCTTTAGGAACCACCAGGGTGACCACGTTGTTGTCAAACGTGACCCTCCTGTTGTCTCCGTCCCTGAGGATGTGGTCTTTGTCCTGGATCCAGGACACAGTCAGAGGCTCGGAGCCTCGGACTGTGGCCGTCAGTGTCAGCTGCTGCCCAGCTCGGACTGATTGATCACTCAGTTTCTTCACAAACGTGGGAGGTTCTGAGTGAGGAGTGAATGAAGACGTGAGTAAAATAAAGGTTCAGACGGATGTTCCGCTGGTTCAGGTACTGACCTTTCAGAGTAACGGTTCCAAGGCTGGACTCGGTGCCTACACAGTTTGAAACCCTGCATTCGTAAACGCCGGCGTCACTTTGCTCCAGTTTGACAATGTGCAGTGTGGCGGCGCTGCCTTCACTGACCATCTTATACTTCCTGCTCTCCTTCAGAGGCCGTTTGTCTTTGTAATAACTGACCTGGAACGGTGGTGTGCCGTACATCTCCCAGTGAAGACTGGCCTCTTTACCTATCGCAGCTTCAACCGGAGCTGGAGTTTTAGTGAAGGACGGAGGCTCTACAAAATATAATCAGGAGGCATTAACAGGGAATCCATCAGGATAAAAAAGACTTAGTGAAGGTGTTCATGCCATTTAAGGTCAAGGTAAAGTTCTCTGTACGACTTCCAACAAAATCCAGCTGAAAACAAATTAATGAAGAATAAAATGGACCAAAGCAAAAAGACAGATTCACAGACTTCAAATGTACAAACTGACCACATATTAACACATTTTTAAGACATTTTTACACATTAAATAAAATCAGAATGATTTGCTTTGCACCTCAATTGGATAAATGCTTGAACAAAGTTTCAGATCTAAATGATTAAATCATGAACACAACCATAAAGGAAAAGATGTAAGAAAATAGGAAATGCAAATAAATACACATATAAAAAAAGAGAGCAATTTTGAAAAAAAATCTATGACTTTACATGAAGACAGTGTTTCTGATATTTATTAAATGACTAATTGTATAATTTTTCCTTCTGATATTAAAAAAAAGCAAATTAAAACATAAATGATAAAAAAAAGTCACTTTGTGCATTTAATGGCTATAAATATGTCTTTCTGTTCCAGGTCCCAGTTGTTTATTTATACTGTTGATTATTTAATGTCAAATACCAAAAATATGTCTAAAAAAGAGCATTCACTCCATCTCATGCTGTCATGACAAAAGTAAGACTTAGTGGGACTAGATGAGTCCATGCAGATTCATTGGTTTTGGTTCATGCTGGTTTACGTCCACAGACCAGGACGCTGAGGTGTATCTGACCTTGGACTGTGAGGACAGTGCTGCAGCTGACGCTGCCAGCGTCGTTGTGTGCCTCACAGGTGTAAACGCCGTTATCTTGGAAATTGGTGGTGCGGAGCTGCAGGTACGCAGTTGAATCCACAACCATAGTCTTATAGTTGCCTCCATCCATTATCTTTTGGTCATTTTTGTACCAGCTCATTGTCAAGGAGCGTGAACTGGTGGCCTTGCATTCAAAGCGGTGTGCTTCACGCTGCTTCACAAACGTAGTCGGAGGCAGTTTCTGGATAAAATGAGGAGGTTCTGCAAAGTCAGAAACAGGGAGGGTTAATGTCATCAAGCAAAGAGATGAACATTTAGGAATAAGTGAAGGATGAGGATGATCCTGGAAAGTAAAAGGGATGACAAATGAAAAAAATAAATGAAGAACAGCTGTGAAAATAAAAAAAGATGGAGGTGGAAGTGGTTTTGGACAAAAAAGACGAGCCCAACCTTTCACCAACAGCTCGGCAGCAGCATTAACGTGGCCTGCCTCATTTGTAACTCGACATGAATAAACGCCAACATTCAGAGCCGTGACACGATGAATGTGGACGGAGGAGGACTGTTCCTCCAGTTGGATGGAATATGATGGACCGCTGACCAGCTCCACATCATCTCTGAACCATTTGACTGTGATCGGAGGCGTTCCTTCAAACAAACTCTTGAAGATGGCTGTGGAGTTTGGAAGGACGGCTTGGGTCTGAGGCTCCTCTGTGAATCTGGGAGGAACTAAAACCCACAGAGAAATAAGATCATGCATCAGTCTGGGTTGAGCTGAAACTGTGATACATCCCAGAGCTCTGCATCTAGATGTGATTACATTTATGTCTGAACTCTGACCTTTTGCAGTCAAGACTCCACTGCTCACGCAGCTGCCTGTTGAGTTCCAGACTTTACAAGAATATTCTCCTGTATCAGAGCTCTCACTCAGCTTTAATTCCAGTGACACAGTGTTTTCAAGCTGGAGGAGTTTGTACTTAAAACCTTCACTGATCTTTTGTCTTCCTTTGCTCCATTCGACTGACATCGGTAACGAACCAGACACTTTACCTTCCATGGTCACCACTGAACCCATCACTGCTTGAATATTCTTTAACTTTTTAATGAACGTTGGAGGAAGAATCTCCTCTGTTTAAGACAACAGAAAAAGATCATCAGAGACAGAAAAAAAACACCTTTTAAGACTTGCTCTGACATGAAAAGTGACAAACCTAAAACCATCAGAGTGATTTTACAGGTGCAGGTCCCAATGGAGTTTGATGCTTTGAACTCGTACTCTCCTGCATCATCCACTTCAGTTGACTTAATGTTCACTCTGCTGCAGTTCTGTTCATACAACAGCTGATACTTTCTACTTGACTGCAGCTCTTTACCATCTTTACTCCATCCAACACTGATTGGAGGAGACCCAGCAACTCTGCACTCCAGACAAGCTGGGTCCCCACGAGTCACCCTGACTACCTCTGGTTTCTCTTGGATCGTAGGAGGTTCTACAAGAGGAACAGCCGTTACTGCTGTTAGAGCAAGTTACAATGTTAGGAGCAGAAGTATGCATGAAGCAGAAGTACCTTTCACTACAAGAGTGGCAAAGCATTTGTCCTGCCCGGCCTCGTTGACCACCTGGCAGGTGTAATTCCCACTGTGAAGACCCTTACACAATGGGATCCTGAGAGACGCCACTTTGTTGTGAAATGCTCTCTCCATTTCAGAATCATCTGAGATCCAGTTCTCATCTTTTTGCCACTGAACAGAAAGAGGCAAAGATCCTTCGACAGAGCAACAAAAGACTGCAACGTCTCCCAGGACAGTGGACACGTTTTCGATCTTCTTAACGAATGTTGGAGCAACTGACACGAAGAAAAGGCTCTGTTAATACAATGTTTTAAGAGCTGACGTGACATGTACTATCATTAGTCAAACCAACCTTTCAGAGACAAATCTGCAAAACAAGTGCAACTTCCAACCTGGTTGGCCACCACACACTGATAGGAACCCACATCCTGCATGTTACAGTCTTGGACCCTTAAGCTCATGTCGTCTGCAAAAATATACTTGTGGCTGGATTTGAGTATCTTTTTATCTTTAAACCACGTGACCGTAAATGGAGGACTTCCTGCAACTTTGCAACCAAACATCACCACGGAACCTTTAACCACTTCAACAGAATTTGGTTCTTCAACAAAAGCCGGAGGCTCTGAAATAACAAAACGTATTAAAAAGGTTTGAAAATGTGTGATTGTCACATTTGATTCAGATGCTGAAATGAAGACAAACCTTTGACCACTAGCTCTGCAGTGCAGCTCTCGATACCAGCATCGTTACAGGCTTCGCAGAAATACTTCCCGCTGTCATTCTCACTAACGTTAGATATTTGTAAAGTGGCGACCGAGCTGCAAAATGACATCATGTGTTTGACACTTTGCTGGACCTCGGCTCCGTCTCTGAACCAGCGAACAGAGATCTCTGGAGAACCCGAAACCTTACACTCAAACACCAAACTGTCTCCAGCTTTTACCACCGACACGCCTTCAGGTTTGTCAACAAAGAAAGGTGGCTCTGGAAAGAACACAAAGATGTTATACTGTAGCTACTGTTGACACTAAGAGTTAAAGTAAACTGATGACCGTTTCAACTGTTTCACACCAAGCATCTTCATCTGAAAATCAGCACAGAAATGAATAAAACTGATCAGTCAGAAGTTACAGTTAATACGATGCTTCAATTGGAATTCCTGACTTGGAGGAAAATAAAAATTGGATCTTGAAGATTTTTTCAGATTAGTTTGACATTCAGATTGTTTGGGTAATTATTACTTTGACTTAGGTGTTCAGATATCCTGCTACTAATAGTCAAAGATGGCTCATTAAGTGTAATTTTTTGGGGGAAGGGGTTGATATTGACTAATTAATGTCTATTTTTCCTACTCCAGAGTTGACCTGTAGTTGATATCATTGTTTGTAATGGGGGAAAGATGTCAATTTAAGCAAATTTCAAGGCCCAAAGGTGATATTTTCTAGGTTTATTTATCATCTTGTTTGCACAGAAGTCCCCTTTCAGGTTTTGAGAGAAACAAAAGAGGAAATAATTGGAAATAAAAACAAAGAAGGGCATCGCCATCAACAGCATTTCCTCTACTCTGAGTTAATGTTTTAAAACTAATCATTTCAATCATTGTGTCTTTCCAGATTTTCACATGGTGAGAAACAGCCTAGAGATGATGTCAACATTAACCTTTGACCAACAGTGTTGTCTGACAGGAAATGGAGCCCACATCGTTGTGGATTTCACAGACGTATCTTCCAGAATCTGAGGTTTTTGCAGAGAAGAACTGCAGAATGCTGGAGGTGTTGTCTTTGATCACAGAGCAGTCAGCACTCAATAAAACCTCCTTCCTGTTTTTAAACCACTTCATGGTCAGAGGTGGACTTCCTGAGACCACCACCTTAAACTGCACCTTTGAGCCTGGTAATACATTCATGGACTCAGGCTCTTCCAGAACACATGGAGGTTCTGCTGGTGACACAATCCAACATGGCTGTTAACATCACTGTCACAACATAGACCTGAAAGACCTGATAAGTTCAACACGTTCTGACCTTTAACAAACAGAAGCGCCGAGCTCTGGGTTGTCCCGGCTTTGTTTTCAGCCAAGCAGGTGTAGCTGCCGCTGTCTTTACTGTCGAGACAAGCAACTTCGAGAGAAGCAATGTTTTCTGAGAACATGCCTTTGTATTTATCACCAGTGTGGATTTCTTTGTCATCTTTGAACCAGTGTACATTCATGGGCAGCGAGCCAGATACAAGACACTCCAGACGAACCAACGACCCCCTGATACCTTCAGTTTTCTTTAGTTTTCTTGTGAATGACGGTTTAAGAATCTGGTCTGTTACATACAAAAAATTAAACAGCGTTAAACTGGATGCATGAACAAAACAAGTGGGATGTGACATGAGAGTCAACGACTGATAAAACTGACCTAAAACAGTAACAGTGGCCTCACATGAGCCTCCGCCAGCCTCATTGGAAACCTCGCAGCTGTACTGGCCACTGTCTCTGCTCTGGGTTTTCAGGATGGTCAGGATGCAGCTGCTGTCTGATCTCTGGACTAAGTATTTCTGCCCTGATCTGAGCTCCTGTCCTGCCTTCATCCATCTGGATTTCAGCGGTTTGGAGCCTGAGAACCTGCACTCAAGTGTTACCGGGTCGCCTTCGGTTACACTGATGGACTCTGTGTGTTCGGAAATACCTGCCGGTTCTGAGACAACACAACATTTCAGAACTCATGAAACTACAAAACTTTCTCTCAGAAATGACAAATCTCACTAACACTGTCGAAATCAGCTGAGATGATGTTGAAGCGCACGTGGCTGCAGGTGACGTTTCAGTTACAACACCTTTGTAAGCTTAAATGACTTCATGGGAAAAAGGCAGACGTAACAACACAAAAGCAACATTTGGACACTTGGACAGAAAGACACCGATAAAGATTGAGCTACAAACCTGTGACCACGAGCACTGCGGTACTTGTCTGAGTCCCAGCTCGGTTCTGAGCCAAACACACATATCTGCCGCCATGTGATAACTGAGCATTTCTCACATTCAACACGGCATATTTGTTTTCACTGGACATCTTAAAGTGCTCGTCCTCTGTGAGCTCATGATCGTCTTTCATCCAGGAGAAAGTCATGGGCAGAGATCCAGACAACATGCACTTCATATAGACCTCAGATCCCACCATGCAGGACATATCGTCCAACCTCTGAACAAATGATGGAGGCTCTATTGAGAGATTGAAGAGCACAAATCAGACTGAGGCTGACAACCATCCAATACATCAATGCAACCATCCAACACACCAAAGCAACCTTCCAACACACCAACGCAACCATCCAACAGATCAACATAACCATCCAACACTTTACCATATTTAACCTTTGTGTGTTTCAACTGATTCTGTTGCTTTATATTTTATTGTCTTCACTGAAGTTTGAGGAAAATCCTACAGATGTTGTTTGACTGACCTTTGAATGAAATCTGACATGAACAGGTTGCTTCTCCCACATCATTGGTTACTGAACACCGGTACGACCCGGCGTCTGAACTCTCACAGTTTGAGATTTGAAGAGTCACAGTGTTGTTGTCGACACTGACTTTATGCCTTTTGTCATTTCGGATCAGCTTCTCATTGTGGAAGCAGCTTACTTCAAAAGGAGCAGAACCTGAAACCGTTCCTTCCAACAACATGTCAGATCCTTTTACGAGTTCAGATGAATCGAAAGACCTCACAAACACTGGAGGCTCTAAAATAAAGACATAACAACAGTTACATTTAAGACAAACAGCTGTAGTTCCATCAGTCTGGTCCACGCTGGTCTTTTTACTAAACATAGAATCATTTTTAATCCGTTGTCATAGTCTTAAAGTCTGAACAAGACTTGGTGGGTTCAGATCAGTGATCTTCAACACTTCAAAGCTTCATGGTGCTAAACTAGGATGTTTTCAGTACTAAAAGAACACCATGGACCAGACCTTCAGCCTGTGTGTTTCAGTTTGAGTTCAACTGAATATTTCATTCTGAACAAACCTTTAACAGTTACTGAGCAGCTGCTTTCGTCTCTGCCGGCTTCACTCGATGCCACACAAATATAATCTCCACTATCATCTACACAACAGTTTTCTATCTCCATGGAGGTTATGGAGCTGTCGAAGCTTATGGTGTGTCTGTGGTCAGAATTGATTTCACAGCCGTTTTTGAACCATGTGACATTAATCACAGGCGTTCCGTGGACTTTACAAGACAGTTTCAGAGACTGTCCAGTTTTCAGCAGCTGTGAAGCCTCAAGCTTCATTGTAAAGGTTGGAGCTTCTGTAAATTGGCAAAGATAAGATGTTCAGCAGGGAAAAAAACACAAAGAAGATGGTTAGTGTGACAAAATTAAAACAAACAGCACCTTTGATAAAGAGGACTGCAGTGCAGTCCACCTTCCCAGCATCATTTGACACCTGGCAGGTGTATTTAGCCGAGTCACTGGGTTTGACAGAGTGAAGCTCCAAAGAGCTTGAAGAGGAATCTTTCTTTATGAAACACTTTCCTCCAGTGAAAATCTCTTTCTCCTCTCTGAACCATTTGACCACCAGAGGAGCCGACCCCGTGAAGATGGTCTTTAAGACCACGTTGGATCCTGGAGGCACATCCTGAGACTGAGGTGTCAATGTGAAGACTGGAGGTTCTGTAGTGGTTTGGAAGAACATTAATTCAGGTGTCATTTTTTACCATCCTAGCCTCTGGGAACGAAAGCAGTCACAAGAAAAAAATGAACATTTCTGGAAACCACGGATATGAACAACGCCACATTTATGATCCACAGATACACCTATAAAAACAGGAGGAAGATCCACATCTTCGTGGTTTATCTGCTCCATGGCCTCTTGAACTTCCTACACAGAAGATTTTTGGGTCAGATGGTGGATTTAAGAAAATGCCACCTAAACCTTTTGGCTTAAAACAAAAAGACGGTTTTGTTTTGGGTTCAGAAACACCATGATTTGGTTTAAATATTGCTTCATATATTGTGAATGGTTTTCAATGACATATAGAGTTTTTTCTGAATTAACTCATTAAATACTTGAAAACGAACCACTCCCACCTAAAACTTGTAATTCCCTAAAAAATCAGTAAACGGTCATAATGACACTAGATGTTACTATGTAGTACAAGTCTGTAGTACAAATATAAGTGTGTATCTGGACTATACCAGCATGAATATAGCAACATATCCGTGGTTTGTTTCAATGTCCACTTGGTTGTATAAGATCCATGTGGTCTGACCTTTGACAGACAAAGTACCGCTGGTCTCTTTATCTCCAGCATCATTTGAGGCTCTGCATGTAAAAACTCCCCCATCGCTCTGTTCCAGGCCTGTTATTACCACAGACGCTGTGTTTTCATTGAAATCCAGACAATATTTGCGGCCACTGTGGATTTGTTTATCGTCTTTGAACCATGAAATGACCATGGGCTGAGATCCAGCCACTCTGCACTCCAGAGTCACATCACTACCAACACGTCCATCCACATTTTTTAGAGTTTTGGTGAATGAAGGAGGAACTGCACGATCTGGAAAATACATCACACACATGACGATCATGAACAGCCCTTAGTGTTTGTTGTTGTGAATAAATACATTGGTTCTGGGTTCTACAACTAACCGCTGACGGTGATGGAGCAGCTGCACTGGTCTTTTCCAACTTTATTGGACACTTCCATTGTATACTCTGAAGTGTCTCCTTTATCTGCTGACAGGATCTTTAGGATGGCCATGTTGTCCTTCACCGTCATCCTGTATTTACGACCACTGATCATCTCTTTTCCATCCTTAAGCCATTTGACTTTGAGCTCTGGGCTGCCACTGATCGTACACTGCAGAGAAGCGGAGTCTCCGGTCGTCACGCTGATGGACGCTGCCTTCTCTAAAATATGAGCAGGTTCTACAAAACCACAACACTTTCAGACTTTAAGGCCATTGGCATCTGGAAATATATCTGTTTAATAGGATTTCTACAGAGCTAATGTACTGCCAAAACAGACAAAACAAAAGGCTTTTATCACAAAACCTTAAAAAACTATGTTCAGACATTTCATCAACTTAAATTATGGCAGAATTTAATATGAATATGATCAAAATAAAAAGACTGAACAAAAGTTTAAAAAAAAAGACAGAGGAGGAGGAAATAAGAAAATGAAAGTGTGAATTAAACACATAAACGACTACACAAACTGTTTGTTTATTTTGGCAGTCAACTTGCTTCTTATCAACACTCTGACCTTGAATAGTCAAGACAGCGTCGCATTTCTGCTGTCCAGCCTCATTTTCAGCAAGGCAGGTATACTTCCCGCCATGTTTCATCTCGACAGATGAGAAGGAAATGCTGGTGACGTTGTTGTCAAACGTCATTCTGACTTTGGGATCATCATCTCTTAACAGCTCCGAGTCTTTCATCCATTTGATGCTGATTGGACCCGAGCCCTTTAAGATTCCCTGGAGTTTGACTGTGTTTCCAGATACCGCGGTCGCACTTTCAACCCTCTTTGAGAACATGGGTGGCTCTGGAATAACAGTGTCAGCAGGAATTACAGTGACGACGGCTGCGACCAACACCATAATGACTGAAATCTTTATGTCCCATCACTAACCTTTCTGTTTAGCCACAGACTTGGAGGTTACCGACCCCACCTCATTTGATACCACGCATTCGTATTCACCGACGTCAGCGCTCTCAAATGTGTGGATTTCCAGGGAGGTGAGGAAACCCTGAGACACGATCCGGTATTTCTGATCTGAGGACAGGCGTTTCTTATTCTTTTTCCAGGCCACGTCAAATGGACCTGAGCCTGAAACCTCGCATTCCAACAGGGCCACAGAGCCTCGAACCACCTCCACCGGCAGTAACTCCCTCCTGAACATTGGGGCTTCTACAAGAACAAACCCACAGCTCAGTTACGTTTGGTCTGATTCTGACTGAAACCTGGCACTTTTGGACCACTGCAAATATCTACTAGTTTTAATGAGTGGTAGAGGAAGAAGTTCTTATTCGTAATAAACTGTCCTCCTCTCTCCTCCTATCTGTCCTCCTCCTGTCTGACCTCTCTGCTCCTCCTCCTGTCTGTCCTCCTTTTTGCTTCTCCTCCTCTCTGTCCTCCTCCTCCTATCTGACCTCCTCTCTGTACTCTTCTCTCCTCCTGTCTGACCTCCTCTCTGCTCTCCTCTCTGCTCCTCCTCCTGTCTGACCTCCTCTCTTCCCCTCCTCCTCCTGTCTGACCTCCTCTCTGCTCCTCCTGTCTGCGCTCTTCTCTGTTCCTACTCCTGTCTGTCCTCCTCTCTGTCTTCCTCTCTACTCCTCCTCCTGTCTGTCCTCCTCTCTCCTCCTCCTCCTATTTGTCCTCCTCTCTCCTCCTTGCCCTCCTGTCGGCCCTCCTCTCTGCTCTTCCTCTTGTCTGATGTCACAAGTTGCCTCCCTTCATTCTCCACACAAGAGAATCAATTCCTCATTTAGATTTTTTTTCAGTGTATGCTTCCTCAACATGCCTCAATATGTGAAAATAAAAAGTAAAACAACCAGATCTGATTGAAAACCAAGCATAACATTGCTCTCCTCATATATTAAATACATCCTGAAGGACTTCAGAATATGAAGATGTCACAGACCACGAGATGCAAAAATTACCACTAATCTCTGACTCTATTAAACAAACAACCTCAAGGGAAGCTGTTTAATAAATATGCAATAATAAATTTCTCCCTAAATGTTGTTAAATACGTGTGGTCGTGATGACAACCAAAGAATTCTTTAAATTGTAAGTTCTGAGTGTAATTTCTGTAAAAACTTATTAAACCCTCAGGTATTTGTTTAGTCCAGAGGTTCTACAGATTTTTTTCCATATCTGTTATATTCTTTTATATATTCTGTTATCTGTGTACTGTTGCTGTATGTCTTCATTATCCTGTCCTGTCTTATTTTCTAATTACAGCGCATTCCCGTTGTTGATGAAGTAGGTAAAATGTGTCAGATTAGTTCCTGTTCTTGATCCGAAAGCATCTGATTCTGACTCAAACATCTTCCTTATCTGACTCCACAAACCTTTGACGGTTACTTTGGTGCTGCAGCTTTCACAGCCAGATTCATTGAGAACCTCACAGGTGTAGTTTCCACCATCACTCATAACCACGTCCTGGAGCTCCAGAGTGGCCACGCCCTCCCTCAGACTGATGCTGTATCTGCCGCCTGCAGACAGCTCGCTGTTATTGTAAAACCAGGTGGTGTGAAGTTCTGGAGATCCTTTGACGGAGCACTGCAGTCGAGCAGTGCCGCCCTGTTTCCAGACAGTGGATGCTTCCATTCGCTTTACAAAGACTGGTGGCTCTGCAGAAGCCAAGACCAAGTTATTTTAAATGAACAACATAAAAAAGAAGAGAAGATGAAGAAGGAGCTGAAACACCTATAACTCCATTCACAGAAACTGGACACACACACAAGGAGATGATAATTTCTACAACTGCAGGTTGGTAACAGCTTCAAATGCCGCAGAAGGAAGTTAACTAGACAGGCCTTACCTTGAACCTTCACCGAAGTGGAACAAGTGGAACTTCCAGCCTCATTTGTCACCGTACATACATAGTCTCCACAATCTTTCAGAGTGGTCTTTAGGATGTCAAGAATGACTGTCTTATCCTCAAAAGACAGTTTACAGTCGGGACTCTGGTGGACCTTACGACCGTCTCTGGTCCAGGTGACTGTGACTCCGGTGTCCTCGTCCACCTGACACTCCAGGTGCAGAGGAGCTCCCACCACGGCAGCCATTGGGCCCAGGGGCTTCACAAAGTTTGGTTTATCGATAACCCGCAGCGCCGCACTGCACTCGGCCGTTCCAATATTATTGGACACCTGGCACACATAGCGCCCCCTGTCGGCCGCCTCCAGCCTCTGTATCTCAACACTGTGCTTATTCTTTTCAAATGAGGTGCGGCAGTGTGAGGGTAAGGGTCTGTCGTCTTTGAGCCAGACCACATTCAGAGGCTCAGAGCCTGATATGACACATTGAATCATCGCCCTCTTTCCCACAAACACAGTCTGAGGCTCAGGTTTACTGATAAAGGACGGACGACTTTGTTCTACAAGGATTCAGAAAAGAGAAACATTAGTGGTAAGACGTCTCTGCTGGTTCTGAACCTGACAGACGATCTAAAAGATACTGAAGCAGCTTCAACTTAAGCCACAAAAGACAAAACACTGATCTGTTTACCTTCATTTAAAATAAATAAAACTGTCAAGTAACAATAATGTCCAATTGGCTGTGTAATATCTCTCTTATAGGACTTTCAAAATTATTTCATAACTTCAGTTTTACAGTTGGAGCAGAAATAACAGACTGTGCAATCAGAAAAATAAAGACGGCATCGCTCAGCACAACAACTTGTTTGTTCTGTCTTTCGTGTGTTCAAGGAAGAAAAACCTGATAGATACACTTATTAAAACAAAAACTTAAAGAATCGCAAACTCACATTTATGCTAAGAAGACTTAAGCAGCGCAGCGTATCAAAAGAACACCAGCAAACAAGGAAACAGAAGTGTAACTCAGCTGCCGGTTGGACATAAACCAGCAAAGACAGAGGACACATGTCCTTACCTGTGACGTGGAGGGAGGCGGAGCATTCATCGCTTCCATGCTGATTGGACGCCTTACAGGTGTATTCACCGCTGTCGTCCTTATTGGGACTCAGCAGCTCCAAGTAGGAGGTACTGAAGCGACTGATAATCCTGTACTTGTCCCCATCTTTGAGGGACTGTCCATCCTTGAACCACTTGAAGCTCACATTGGGAGCGTCTTCGGTTTCACATTCAAACTTGGCGGGGCTGCCGATGTTGATCTCCACAGGGACAATCCTGTGCCTAAACACAGGCTTCACTGTGTTTTCAGAGGGAAAGGGACAGAAAACAGGGAGTAAACACACAGCAGTGGTTGAATAAAGATAGAAACAGGCATGTGGTAGACGTCAATGGGAGTGAAACACTATCCTGTTGTGACTGTGATGGAGGGAATGGTTTAGTCTGAGGATGTTGGACAGAGATGCTACAATAAAAAGGAATGAATGAAGGATAATGGAGGATTAAAGATACAAGTGATTCCTGATGGAAATGGAGAAGAAAAGGATGAGAAGGTCTGGTGAACAAAACCTCAAACCTCCAAATGTAGGATTTGGTGGAAACCAAATGAACATTGAACAGGGTTCTGAAGGGTTTTTTTCTGTCTGTAGAGGATCTAATCCACATCCAAACTTTATACAGTAGGCTTTATGTTTTTCTGACTTTAGGTTCAGCATTTGACCATTTTGGATCAAGGTTTGTAAAAAAAAAACCCTTGTGCATAAGTTTTCATTTTCTTTCTGCAAGGATTTGATGTAAGCCCAGACACTGCTACTAATTACCAAAATCACATTTAAATGAGACTGAGGTTAAAGTCATGTAAATCTGATCTGTTTAAAGATCTGTAAAAAGCAGATTGAAACATTTTGTAACATCAAGTAAGCGCTGATTAATGTACGTTGTGTACATTAATTTTAATGTACACAACTTTAACGAAACTATTAACAACTTATATTATACTACTGTATATTGTAACACTTATTAATCTGTATATAATAATCCATATAGTATATTTATAGCACCCACAAAATCTATCCTGTATATTTATGTACATACTGTCTACTGATTGTACTTCTGGTAAGATGCTAAACTACATTTTGTTACCCTGTACTTGTACATGTGTAATTATAATAAAGTTGAATCTAATCTAATCTAATTAATAGCATCATTTATAAATGTAATGCTTTTTCAGGATCTCATTCAAAGACATTGATAAAAAAGTTTTATAATTCAAGGTTGTATTTTTATTTTTACTCATAAAATCTATCTTTTGAAGGTTTATGTTTCTTTTAATTAAAACCAATTGTTCAAAGGTTTTTTAATGTTAGATTTCCTTATAAATAACTAGCATACTGATATTCAATTGTTATATTCAGATGGATCATTGAACCAGGTCTAATGATGCAACTGCTGTTTCAGAGTTTTTTAGGACCCACAGAAACCTGATGCAGTCATGTCACTTTCACCTCTTTTGGTCTCTTAGTTTATTAATGTTCATCAGAGGTTTGAGGTGTGGTTTTCAGATTTGAAGTGAGGTTAGATGATGAAGACAGTAAAGGGTTGCCCATCATCAAACCTCTTGAGGCCACAGAGAGCCTTGCAGACGTTGTGGTTTTTCCAGCTTCGTTCTCAGCCTCACAGACAAACTCTCCTTGATGCTTCTGCCTCTGGACTTTGGTGATGACCAGAGTGTATACATCCTGGTCTTTGGAACAGTTGAACTGTTTACCAGATGTGATCATTTGTCCATTGAAAAACCAGTTTACCTTTGTGACATGTTTAATGGTGGCTTTCAAAGTGGCCGTAGTGTTTTCCTCAATGCAGACATCTTGCAGAGGGTCAACGATGATGGGGTAATCTACGAGACTGTCTGAGGATTCGCTGATCATTATGGCCTCTGACAGATACTCCTCTCTTGACTCTCTGTGGATGAAGACGTCCACCTCTGAACTGACGGTTGTCTGGAGCTCGCGGATTTCTGACTGACTTTGAACGGCTGCACTTTGAAAAGAAGCTGCAGCCTCAGTTTTGAGGTTTGCGGTTTGTTTAGCAGCAGAAGGCAAACCTTGGGCACTCTCAGCCACCGTCACCATATCCACCACAGATGATAAAACCTGTGTGGCTCGAGTGGTGCTGAAGAGAGCTCTCTGAGGTCTGTCGATCTGCATGACACCTGGTTTCTCTGATGTCAGACTCTGCTGATCTTGAGAAACTAAAGCGTGAAGGGCTACCTGAAGTTCAGAGTGGAGCTCAGCTTTCTGGGGGTATTCACCATCAAATGACAGTGTGATCTCAATTGGGTTTCCTGGTGTTGTGATTAGATACGTATACGAGGCCTTTCTGGGCTGTCTTTGAACTTTCACCTCATGGACTTCCACAGCCGCAAACTTTCCTACAACATCTGCGAGTAACACTGGCTGGTCCTGAGCTACAGCTGACTGTAGAGCCTCTCTGAGCTGACGTCGGATGTTCACACTCGATGGTTTGGGGATCTGGATGACAAAGTTCAGTTCTTTTGGTAAAGTCAATGAATCCTGAGCCTCGTGGACGAACTTGACTCCTTTTGGTTGAGTCACAGCACTGACACTCAAGCCCTCAGGCTTTTGTATCTCACTCGAATGTTCTCCGAGGATGACCTGCTTTTCTTCAAGCAGCACTGACTGCCGGACCGACTGACCCTCCTGGATCTGGACTGCAAAGTCCTGTTCGGCAGCTTCTAATACTGTACAACTCTCTGTGGCAACAGCCTTCTCCTCTATAAACACTGGTTTTTTGGGGATCTTTGGCTCAATTTTCATCTCCGGCTTGAATTTCTTGTCAGATTCAAGGCTCTTTGTGTGGCCCTCCTCCAGAATGTGAGTGTCGGTGACGTTCAGTGAGTGCATGATGTTCCAGTAATCTTCTTTGTGGACATATGCGCGACGCTGCTGCACATCTATGCTAAATGGTGTCTCTTTTGGCAGCAGCATCGGATGTGAAGACACTGTCAAGATGTTCGGAGGCCGAGGCTCAGTTCGAAGCTGTGACTGAACCCCTGACACCGACACATCAAGGTCTTTGTGATAATCTGCCATGATCTCCTGTCTCTCCTCTGACGTGGCTGCATATTTTCCAGCCTTTTCTTGTTTCTGCGATGCTACCTGCTGGTCAGGTTTGGTCACTATTAATATGTCTTCTTTTGGTAGAACAGATACAGACTGAGTTAACTGAAGATGTTTAGTGTGTGGTAGTTCTTTCTTTGGTTCAACAGATGTGGAATCAGTCTTTGTTGAGAACCCTGAAATGGCCTCACATACCACTGTTCTCAGCTGTTCTTGTGTCACAGAATGCAACAAAGTCGGACTCTTCCTCGCCTCTGCCTGCTCTGCTGATGGCCTTTCACTGCTGAATCGGCCCTCAGATTGTAAAACCTCCAGGTCACTGATGACCTGAAGGTTCAGGAGTCTTTCTCCTTCCCGTTGACTTTGCAGATTAATAGGTGACTCTAAACTCGGTACATGTCCGGTCTGTTCAGCCTGGAGATTGTACCGCTCCTCAGCATTTGCAACCGACTTCAGGTGCATGTCTTTTATCGGGAAGACATTTTCCTCTGCTGGTCTGTGAATTTCCAAGTTGTGTTCTTTGCATAAAGTCAGTTTAGTATGGTTGACAGGTGCTACAGTTGGCCTGGGCTGCTCTTTTTCAATCATTAGTTTAATAGCAGCATCTAAATCCTGCAGTGGCTCAGAGTGTCCTTCAGTAACTGGAAATTGACCTGCAGACTGAGCTGAGTATAAAATCTTCATGCCCTCTGTGACTCTAAAACTCTTCTCCTCTTCTGGCCGGTGGATGATGCCTGAGATCTCATCAGTGATTGACAGAGCAGATTGGACTTGTGGGCCACTAAGGAGCTGCAGAGGCTCGGTTGTGGTCTTCATGACCTCTGGAGTTAAACCTGTCAGTACTTCAGCTCTCACGGTGCTGAGTGGGAGGAGCTCTTCGGAGGTGGCCGACATCAGCTTGGACGGCTGCTCTTTGGCAAAACGAACCTCGACAAGCTCTGGGCTCAGAATGCGATTCGAATGCTGCTCTGTTATCTTCTGCCTCTCCTGGACTGAGGACAAGAAAGTGGCCATGTGAAGCTGTTTCATAGGAACAGCTGAGACCTGAGCAGGATGACCAGCAGCCACAGAAACCCTCTCCTGAAGGTCATGGGACTGCAGAACGGCAGCCTGCTGAGGCATCTGCTCTCGCTGAAGAGTAGCAGCCGAGATATCAAGTTCTTGTAGAGACCCGACCTCCTCACTGGGAATGATCTGCCGGTCATCTGTGCTAATGGTATAAATCATCTGATCGGACCTCATTCTCTCCTGGCATAATCTGGACTCAGTAGTTTGTTCTGTCAGTGATATTTTCAAACCTTTAGTTTTCTGAACTAATTCCTTGAAGACTAGCAGCTCTGCAGAACATGATGCTTCTCCAAGCAGGTTGGAGGCCTTACAGGTGTACACTCCGCTGTCCTGCTGTTTGACACTCTTAAAGTGAATAAATCCAGACCCATTTGGGTTGTTCACCATGATACAGAACCCACTGGGCTCGATGGTGAAGCTGCCTTTGAGCCACTGAATCTGAGGTAGAGGATCTCCAGTCACAACGTACCTGAAGATAGCCTGACCTCCCTCAGAAAGCTGAGCACCCTCAATGGGTTGAGTAAAACCTGGAGCTTTACCAGCTGGTACAAATGTTCTGTCCTCCACTTTTTGTTCTGGATCTTTTATCTGAACATGGAGATAAGAAGTGCAGGTGGACTGACCAAACCTGTTGCTAACAGTGCATGAGTACTCGCCTTCGAACTCCCTCTGAACTTTGGTAATGACTAGACTGTACTCATCTCGCTCATGAATAAAGGTGTACGTAGATGAGCTGGTTAAGCTCTGTCCATTGTGGAACCACTGAACGGTTGGTCTTGGGAAACCGGATACTCGTACAGTAAACGTAGCGGTTTCTCCAAGAGCCACCACCGCCGGACAGAGCTCACTAAGGAAAACTGGTTTTTCTTTTTTCTTCTCCAAAGTGCTGGAAAAGCGTTTGGACTCTGGTTTTAGTTCAAGAGTTCTGGTTTTGTCTGGTAACTTTAGGCCAGTGCAGTACGACTGCTCGGTTTCCTCTTCCACTGTGTAGGTGGAGCTAAAGGCTGAGAGGAGTGAAATAAAGTGAGACGCAAACCACAAAACATCAGCTGAACTGAGAACAGAGGAAATCATCCACCTATTACACAATGCAATCAGACAACCACCAGGTTTGGAATTTCTCTGAAAACACACGTTTTCAAGCTGTAAAGAATACATTTAAGAAAATTTTCTTAAGGACAAAGTTTAAGAAAATCTCAAGTGAACATCATGTTTTACTTGTTTTGGCTCATTAACTGCAAATTACAACACAGTCCTGCTACTTTCAAATATATGTGGTTGAAATCTGATAAAATCTAGAAATCTACTGAGGAGAGACCTAAGACAAATCTATAAAATGAACAACACACACATTTTCTAAAATACTGGGTGAATGTCCTACTGGAACAAACTGAAGACAAAGTCAATATAATAAAAATGTTTTCCATTCAGAAGATTGCAAATAGCCATTAATTATATTTAAAGTAATATGATTAAAAACTGTAATTCAAGGTATAAGTTAAACACTCATTAAAGAAACTAAGATTAAATCAAGAAAAATGAGACAAAACAATACGTGACCTAGAATCTGAACCGACCATCATGTGTTGCATGTTTAAGTCTTGATTTCATGTGAATTTCACATCAACACAAACTGAAAGTGAAGATAAAAATCCTCATCAGATTGAGGTTTTACTGATGTATAGAAGCCTTGTTCCAGTTTAAATGATATTTACCTTTGACTTCCTCCTGGACCTGAACCATTGGTTCGCTCTCCACGGCAGTGACTGAAATGACACAAACATCCACAAATTAAAAACAGAAATAAAAGCAGACACTGTGATAAGATGCAGACTGTTAGAATCAGTGACAGGTCGTGCATCTATATCATCGTTTCTTTGTGTTTGGTGGATCTTTAAGTGACATTCCTGCATGCTTCTCTTTGGTCTTTTAGTGGGCAGAACATCTGACTTTTGGAAAAGCTCAGTGAAAGTGTCCTTCGCTGTTTGTCCAGTTGTTTAGTGAGTAAAGCAGGACACAAAGGTCAGTTTAACCTGTTGAAGAGGTGGATTTGCTGTGTGAAGAGGGTGTGTTGGTGGAAGCAGTGTGAATGAGCCCGAGCGAGCAGAAGGACCAAAAGCATGCAGATGCCAACCTTTCATTTTCATCACCGCGCTGCGCTTGCCTTCCTCGGCTGAGCTCACATTTTTTGTGTAAAAGGCCCGGTTTACACAGCACAGCGGGCCGTCGCGTTTCACAGAGTAACGCATTGAATCCTCAATACTGAACCGGTTGTAAAGCCAAATAATAAATGGGGTGGGAAGTCCCCTCATAACGCAACACAGTGAGCCGCCACCGCTGCCGCCTCTCTTCCTGCTCGGCAGCAGCTCTGGCGGCAGCTTGATGACGAAGTCGGGGCAGACAGAGAGGCGTTCAGGTGCCACGTCAGGGAAGGACAGGTGGTTGATGAGGAGGTGGGGTCTCTGCGAAGACGGAGGCGTTGGCCCCGGCTTCTCGTATGCCTCCGGCTCATCTGGTTTGGACCGACCTTTAGGGCTCTCCCTGTCAGCCTGAGACGCTTTACGCACAGAATCAGAGGGGATGGGGGTTTCTGCTGTGAGATTTGCTTCTTTAGCTGGGTGAGGATAAAGTTAGGGAAAGGAATTAGGGGTCAGAGAGTATAAGGCTCTGGGTCTAAACACTAAAGGGTTAGAAGGATGAGGGATGAGGTTAGTGAGGCGAAGCTGGAAACAGCAGGAGGAGGTTATTTCAACTCATCACCAGGAACGAGGCCGGTCAACGTTTATGGAAACCAAAGGAAATGTCAGCATCTACCCAACAATGCCAATACTTGACTGATGGAGTTTAAAGTTATTCATAACATCCACAGACTGGATTTTACATCCTGATTTTAATATTTGCATTTCTAATCAAATCTGAAAAATATTTGTGACTAAATATCGACTGATCAACTGATCAGTTACTCTAATTGTCTTCAGGCTGATCATTCGATTTTATGGCTTAACAGTGTCTCAGATCTTTCGGTTCAGACATGGTTCTGTTATGTCAACTTTCTGAATCTCAATCTATGACAAATAACTACATTTTAAAAGAATATACAAGAAAATCTGTCTGATTGTGAGATTTAATATCAGGAATGACTGGTCCAGCCCATCAGTTAAGTTTAAGAAAAAGATGTGGTTTGGTTTAAATGTTAAATATTAAATTAAAAAATTAAAATTATTTTTTTCCCCTGTATCAAACTGAACCAAAAACATTTAAATATACACATCAGCATAATTTCTACCTACAATTAGCATGATACTAATGAACATTATATGTGACTGATGCTATGTTGAGAAAGTGTTTAAATCATTAAAACCCTCAGATGTAGATGCATGTCTGGACCATCGTAGGATCATTCTCTGTGTTTTGCATAAATGTCCAGCGGCCTGTCCAATCCCGGTGCCTGCTGGGAGCTGTAGTCCATCTACCAGGTTACATCTGATATTAAACATGTCAGGGGGGAAGCGGGGGAAGCAGGTGGACAGTGGAATGAACCAGATGAAGACAGACTCAGTCAGAACAAAAGAAACATTCACCACCTTCTACCATGAGCCGAGCCGAGCAGCTGCCGTGGCCGTAAGGGTTGGAGGCGGTGCAAGAGTACAGACCCTGATCGGCCACGCCCACTGCCCTGATGACCAGGGACAGCAGGCTTCCGGTCTGAGCGCTCCACACCCGCTCTGACTCCTCCAGATGGCGGCCATTATGGTCCCACACCACGGCTGTGAACGGCTGCCCCTCAAACGAGCAGCTGAACTCAGCCTTGTCGCCGTTGTTGACCCGGATGTCACTCATGTCCATCAGCAGCCTGGGTCCGGGCGACAAACTGAAACCAGGGCTGCTCTCAGAGCCAATACTCTCCATCTGGACCTCAACGGTCCTCCAAGACACAGAGGACGTCTCCGACAGCGTCTCCGAGAATTGGAAGCTGGACTCGGAGCTGAAGCTCTGAGCCTCCAGCCTCTGAATCAGAGTGTTTGACACATTATCTAAGGCTCGAGTTTGTTCATCTGGGCAGTAAGAGAGAGTAAAGAGTTAGGTCACACATGGTTCTTCTTCAGGTAGAGCCGGTTCAGGGGTGCAGCATTGAGGGTGGAAGGAACAGTTGGGTCCCTTAGGATGGACACTGCCATCGCACAAACTCCAAAGGAGACACAACTCATCATCCTAAATCTGTGCAGTTTGAGGAACCGGCTCTGAAACAAAGAGTCCAGTCTCTGGATCCACTCTGTTAAGAGCCACTGGGTGAAAAACAGAAGACCACATGCAACCAGAACAGAAACCTGACATCAACACACAGTCATGGGTCTGTTCTAATAGGGAACGCTAACCCTGTTCTGATGGGGAACCCTAACCCTAAACCTAACCCTGTTCTAATGGGGAACCCTAACCCCAACCCTGCTCTAATGGGGGAACCCTAACCCTATACCTTAAACCTAAACCTGTTCTAATGGGGAACCCTTACCCTAAACCTTAACCCTGTTCTAATGGGGAACCCTAACCTTAAACACAAGATGGTGTTGACGTCTGAATATAAGCATCAGTAAATGTGTGAAATGAACTCAGTGTGCTGATCTCTGTGAGTCCAACACCATCATAGGAGTTGAAGCCCAAAACCCTGAACCCTAATCTCAACCCAACTCTAAACCCAACCCTAAACCCTAAGCCCAACCCTAACCTGAACATCCTGACCGGACAGGTTTACTTTACGTGATGCTGTTGAACTCACCGTCGATGTTGAGCGACGCTCCACATGTGACCGTTCCTGCTGAGTTGGAGGCCACACATGAATACTCTCCTTCGTGATCCAGGAGGACTCTGGAAATGTCCAACTGACATGTTTGACCAACATGAGACATTCGGAAGATGTTTGACTGTCTGAGTTCGCGGTCATTACAGAACCAAGAAACCTGCAGGTCTGGACATACAGCGAACACAGCGTTAGAGGAAATCACACCAAAACTAATAGGACAGAACTGAACCCAACTAGAACAACTCACACAGGACCACACAGATGCCTACGAGGACCAGAAGGACTCAACATCAGTCCAAGGAGAGGGTCCATTCCGCGCAGATTAAAGCAGTATATTTAAAGGTTATTGAGTTGAGATTATGGACGTGATAATCTACCAGAAAAAGTCAACCAAACCCTTAACTTAACAGATGAGCAAATGTGAATATTCAACAGAAACAAAGATAAAAGACAATCATTTAACAGACTGTATAGACTGACATTAACTTCAAGAACCAAGAGACTAGGAGACAGAAGTTCTAACTTTAAACCCATAAATGCAAAACACGAACAGTTTCATTTATAACTAATCTGTTGTGTTGAAGTATGAACGCCTCCACGTTCATGTGTGTTTTTGTAAAGTCACAACACAGTTTAAGTGTTGTTTGTTAACGGTCCTGGTCCTAGTTCAATGGCCCTGGTCCTGGTTGTGGTTCTGGTTGTGGTTCTGGGTTGGGGGCTGTGTTTCAGTACCTTCCCCAGAGACAGTGCACTGGAACCGGGCAGGTTGACCTTCAGCCACCAGGATGTCCCTGATGGGGACCAGGACGACTGGAGGAGGGACACGAGCCACAGCTTCTGCCACCATTGGAACTAAAAGACGAAGACAAAACTGATCAATAACCAATAGCTTCACTGATCAAACCAGAGGGACTGATAGACATACAGTATACACAACATACGTTTAACTTTAATCTGAGAAGATGTTATTGTTTTATCAGAATTTATCCCAGTGTTTTTACTGATATTAGTACATTTATACATCACTTGTCCCTAATAATCCACTGTACCCTACAGTAACCAAGGAAACATCCTGGTACCGTGGACACTGAGGTGGGCGGAGCTAGTAGCGTCTCCATAGTCATTGTATAATAGGATAATATTGAGGCAGACTCTGTGTTACCTTGGACATTGAGCTGGGCGGAGCTAGTGGCGTCCCCATAGTCGTTGCGGGCCTCGCAGCTGTAGGTGGTGGAGTCCTCAGGGAAAACCTCAAGCAGTAGCAGCGTGTGCTCATCTCCGTCGTGGAGGAACTTGACCTTGTTGCTGACGGACAGGGCCTGGGAGTCTCTGTACCATGTGACCTGAGGTGCAGGGAGGCCACTGACCGCCACCGACATGCGCACTGACTTCCCAGAGGTCACGGTCACCGGCTGCATGTGGCGGACAATCTGAGGAGGCTCTGGGACTGAGGACGAGACAAGACACCAACCCAGGACATGTTAGGACAGGACATCATGAACACCATCAAACCAGATAACTAAACTGAAACACTAACAACAAAAAAGTAGTTCAAACCCTAACTACAACTAAACAGCTTCGGTTTGGTCCATTTATTTCATACATAAGTTGATTTGAACTAGAAATCTCTTAAAATCTGAGTGTTTGTTTGTGACCTTTTTGATCTTAATCCTGACAAATACATGAGAAAATTCAAAATAACACTGAAACTAATGTAAAACCAAAGTATCAAACCAGCTTTAAACTAACCTGAAAACAGGATCTGAGAGAAAACAGTTTAAACAACATGAGGTTTTACTAAACAAGTAGAAAAAAAAACTTATACAAACACTGAGACTAAAGAAACCCTGAGGTGAATCTGAGTGTCTTTAACGTCTGTCCCCCTGTTTATCTGAGTAAACACATCGGTCAATGGTCTTCAGTCGTAACCGTGCATATGTTCCTCTTACGTCGGACATGTAGGTTCATGCTGCTCCGGTTTCTTCCGGCGTAGAACGTATACTCTCCGGCATCGCTCCTAAAAGTCTCAGAGATGGTGAGGCGGTGCAGCTTCCTGATGGTGACGTAGCTGAATCTCTCATCCACCTGGAACTGGATCTCCACTCCGTTCCTCATCCAACGCCCGTCAACATCGTCCTCGTTCACCTCGAACTCAAACGTCGACCTCTGTTTCTCAACAACCTGCAGAAACAAACCACAGACTTGTCAAACAGGATGTGGACATGGCTGAAGACGCCGTTCTTGACGTCATCTTTTTCCGGATAAATTTAGTTTGTATCGTCGGCGTCTCTGTGGTTGTGTACTCACTGTGACATCTCTGCTGGCGGGTTCAGAGATCCTCACATCTCGTCCTTCAACTCCCAAGGTTCCCTTGGACATGCTGGACCCAGCCACAGCTGTGTACTCCCCAGCATCAGACAGACGGACGGATGGCAGAACCAGGCGGTGGACGAACTTATCGGAGCTCATCTTATACCTGCAGGATGGAGTGAGGGCGTGACGTCAGCATGTCATCGGTGTTGAACCAGCAGACGTTTCCATGGTGATGCAGACCTACCTGTCAGACATCTCCAACTCCTGGCCGTCCTTCATCCACATCACCTGGATGCTGGGCTCTGACACCTCGCATTCAAAAGTGGCCCTCTTCTTCTCAGTGATCTTCAGGTCCTTCAGGTGTTTGGTGAATTCCACCACACGAGCTGAAGCCGAAACAAGTTCAGGCGAATCATACAGGTTAAAGGTCACAGACCTTAGTTAGATTAGATTAGATAGAACTTTATTGATCCTGGTATTATCCTGGTCTTACCCTCTACGTAGAGCTTGGCTGAGCTGACTGCCGATCCAGCCATAAAGGTGTACTCTGCGTTGTCTCCAAAGTGGACGTTGCGGATGCTCAGAGTGTGGTTGAGCTGTCGGCATCGAGCCTGGCATCGGTCCGTGGATCGGATCTCCACACCGTTCTTCAGCCATTTGTAGGCCACGCCCTCATAGTTAACGTTGACCTCAAAGGTGACAGAGTCTTTGGCTTGAGCATTGATGTCCTGAAGCATTGAGGTGATGACAACAGCTGCAAACACCAACATCGGGCGTTAGCTTCACTGCCTTTAATACTTTAAAGTGCAAACTTTTGTGTAAACTGAGACAAATTTAGAATCTGACTTTAGCCAGCAGGTTACAGATCCCATTTACCAGCAGGTTAACGCTCCCGTTTACCATTAGGTTAATGTTGATTAACGCTGGTTAATGGTGGTTAATGTTGGTTAATGCTGATTAATGCTGGTTAATGGTGTTTAGTGCTGGTTAATGGTGGTTAATACTGGTATACTGGTTAATGCTGGTTAACGGTGGTTAATGGTAAACAGGAGCTGATCTGTGTGAGTGGATTCTTCTGGGTGAACATACGTTTAACGGTGAGCGTTGCTGACACTTGGTCACTGCCACAGATGAATGAATATTCTGCAGAGTCGTCTCTGCTGCAGTTCATGATCTTCAGCTGGTGGACTTTTCCCTGAACCTCCACTCTGAACTTCTCGCTCATCTCCACCTCAACTCCGTTCCTCAACCAGGTGACGGCCACATTCATGTGACTCACTTCACACTGGAACAAGGCCACCTGGGTCTCTGGGACCTCCACATCCTTCAGAGGCTTCATCACACGGAGAGCTGAACAGAAAACAAACGCAAAACCATCACAAACACACAAAACCATCACTAACACATAATACAACCACTAACACACAAAACAATCGCTAACACACAAAACCATCACAAACACACAAAACAATCACTAATATACACAACCATCACTAACACACAAAACCATCACATACACACAAAACCATCACTAACACACAAAGGAACATGATTATGAACTAACAAAAACTATGTCAAGGTTTCACTCCAAATCAGTGATTCTAAGCTAAACATGTTGTGATATTATACAGTATGTGAATGTTTGTCATTCATGTGACTTTTTTATTTGACATTTTAATTAACCTAATTTATCTGATTGTTTAGTTGACTGCTGCTCTGATCCTAGCGGCTGACTCTTTTATGTGATGTTCATTTATCTCCAACGTTGTCTGTTCATTGTTTGAGCCTGTTTTTGTGTTTGATGGTTAACTCTTACACTCAACACTGAGGCGGGCGCTGCAGTGCAGGTGCCCCACTACTGCCGTGTACTCCCCCTCAGTACTGCTGTCGATGTCCTGGACCATCAGTTTGTGTGTCTTCTTGTCAGAGACCAGCCTGTAATGCTCATTGGACTTCAGCTCTGTGTTCTTGAACATCCACTTGACGGGAACGTTGTCCTCGGAGATTCCCACCTCAAACATCGCACTTCCTCCCAACAGTGATGTCACATCCTTTGGCTTCTTCAGGATCTTAAGGGCTGCGGAAAAACAAGAAGATTTAGGACATTTGGTGAAAAATGTGCAGCTTTTCTGTCCCATCTGTTTGGACGGCGGCATGACACTCACTCTCCACGTTGAGTCTGGCGTTTGCAGACAGTTTTCCCAGTTTGAAGGAGTAAACGGACTCATCCTGGGTAGTGCAGTTCAGGATCCTCAGGGTGTGGATGGTGCCTTCCACCGTAATCTCACATCTGTCGCTGGGTTGGATCTCGATGCCGTTCTTGATCCACTGGGCCCCCCTCACATTCTCGTGTGTCAACTCCAGGCTGAACACCGCCTCCTGAGTCTGGACCACGTTCAGGTTCTTCAGAGTCTTCTTGATCTTCACAGCTATGGAGACAAACATCATCATTATTAGTCCTGGTCTGGAGACCTGTCAAACCTCCTCAGAACTAAAGCTGCTTCTCATATCTCATCATCTACATTGTCAGTTTGTGTTTTTATGTCTGCACATTTTCAAATATGTATGTCGCATCCTGCATCAGTGGGAGGTCCATGTTTGTTCATGTTGTTAAAACGACTATGATTTGAGGAGGATTCTTTTGTGGACTCAGGAAAACAAAACCTGTCCACTCAGGTGTGTCCTTCATCATAATAAAAACAAGTTCAACTTATGGGAAAAATGACATTGGGAGACTTTAAGTGAAAGGAGGTCATATTTGGTGTTTCAGTGTCTTTATATGATAACATGACTTTATAGTTATGCTCAATTCTGATTTTACAGTTTGTTAATTATTGGAAAAACAAGAAAATACATGTGGATTCAGGGAATCTATGAATAATAATGATTTTGAGTTTGGAGTCATTACAGGTCATTTTTTCTGTCATTTTGTATCATTATTGCCCATTCATTTTGGATTCTTTTAGAATGTTTTGGGTGATTATGGGTCGTTGAGGTCCTTCTGGGTCATTTTCAGTCGTTCTGGGTCATTTTGGGTCGTGCTGGGTTGTCTTTGGTCGTTCTGGGTTGTTTTTGGCCATTCTGGGTCATTTTGGGCTGTTCTGGGTCGTTTTTGGTCGCTCTGGGTTATTTTGGGTCATTCTGGGTTGCTCTGGGTCATTATGTGTCGTTGCTCACCAGGTCAACTAAGAACAGACCAGACATGTGAGGAGCCTCCACAGACTCCTGTGTTTTACAACAGACATATAAAATTTAACATCTGCTTGTATATTTAAATCTCCACCTCCGTCATCATGGTCCCTTTAAACCACGTAAAAATGTATTATCTGTGAATCAAATGAAGATGTGAGTCTATTGGCTGTACATGATCAGATATTTTATTGGTGCCTCTGCATTTGCTTTTTCTTTTTTAGGACCTGGTCGAACCTCTGTAAAACTTGAACCTACCCTCCACTTTGAGCAAGGCGGAGGTCTTGGAGCTGGCGACCTGGTAGGTGTACTCTCCGACGTCGGTGGCTTTGGTGATGGCAATGACGAGGCGTCTGATGGCGCCGTCAGCTTCGCTCACCACGTTCTCACTGTAGTCAACCGGCTGGCCGTCTTTCAGCCATTTGCCTTCGGAGGCGGGATTGGCCACTTCACACTCCAACACAGTGGTCTGCGAGTCAGCCACCACCATGTCCCGCAGAGGCCTCTTAATAGCACCACCTGGTGACAGACAGCCGTTGGGTCAGTTGTGGCTCAGTGCAGTCGATGAAGCAGTGAACTAACCCTTAAAGCTCCGTACCTGACACAGTGAGCATAGCGGTGCACATCTTCTCACCGGCGGCGAACATGTACTCGCCCTCCTCGTCCTTCATGGCGTTCAACACGGTCAGAGTGTGGCGTTTGTTCTTGGACTCCATCTTGTATTTGGTGCCAGCTTTGAGTGGCTGCCTCTTAAAGGTCCAGAAGGCATCAATGCCTGGGTGAGAAACCTCCACTTCGAAGGTGACGTTCTCTGACTCAGAACACTCCATGTTCTTCATTGGGGTCATGATCTGAACAGCTGATGAGACAGAAGACGAGTGAACCCTTCAACAGACACAACCAATACTGACTGAATACTGTTAAATAAGAGTTAACCACCATTACAAGTGACCATTCACATCGGTCTTTGTGGGTTTTTTCATCAGGTGATGCCTACCGTACACTAGAAAACTACAGCTCCATTCTACATTCTATCTGAGCTTTGTTTCTTATGTTTATGAAGAGGCTCTTCATAAATTTAAGTTTACAATGTTCCTGTTAGTAATTCATTATTCCAGAGGCTCTACATGGAATACATATTAGTAAGTTAACCGAATGATTAACCAACTAATTAATCGCCTAAATTTGTGTGATTGGGTTGGTTCTTACTCTGCACAGAGAGTTTGCAGCTGGTGTCAGCTCGGCCCACCACTAGTTTGTACTGTCCCTCATCAGAGGCGAAGGTTCTGTTGAAGACCAGACGCTGCTTGGCTCCCTTTGCCACCATTTGGACTCTGTCACTGGCTGTCAGCTGTTTGTCATTATGAAACCATTTGACGGAGCTGATGTCCTGAGCGGAGATCTTTGCCTCCAGGACGGCCTTGGTTCCTTCAACAGCGCTGGTGTCCTTAAGTGGGATCTGGACGCGGATCGCTGCAATTCAAAATTCAGTTTCAGATGTGTAACATATGAATAATTTATCACGTAGACAGAAACTAGACAAATGTGGATTTTTTTGGTCTTACTCTGGACAACGAGCTTTGCGGAGGTCGAGATCTCCTGATCTGGAACCACGAAGGAGTAGGTGCCAAAGTCATCCTTGACGGTATCTTCGATCAACAGCTTGTGAACCTGTTTGTCGATGACAATATGTACACGGCCGGAGGCGGTGATGGGCTGTCCGTTCTTCATCCAGGTTCCTTCAACATTCTCCTGAGAGAACTTCACCTCCATCTGAGCAATGTCGCCCTCACAGACCGTCAGGTCCGCCAGAGGCTGCATCAGGGTCACAGGTCGCACTGAAACAGCAACAAAAGTATATGAGCTACAGTATGAGCTAAAATACATTCACAATTTCCTTTTCACCAAATAATAACAACACAACATGTTGGTATAAACATGAGATGCAAAGATCAGAGTCTCACGTTTCATCTTGAGTGATGCACTCGTCTTGAATTCGCCTACTTTGAACGTGTATTTTCCCTGATCCTCCTTCTTCACATCTTTCACAGAAAGGCTGTGTCTTCCACGACGGGATGTCATGACATATTTACTGTTGGGAGAAAGAGGTTTCTCTCCGAAAAACCAGCTGCCTTCAGCGTCCTCCCTAGACACCACACACTCGAACTCTGCTGTGTATGTCTCAGGGACCTCGGTGCTCTCCAGCTGTTTCAGCATCTCTAGAGGAGCTCCTGATGGATAGAACATTACAGATACAAAGGATCAGGACTTCACGCAGGTCATTTACCTGCATTTTATCACATTTTTCTTTCTCATGTCAGATATTTTGCTCTGTGTTGTCTTACAACAAAAAGAAAACAGCTTTTACAAACATCACACTTTACAAAGAATATCAGCATGTCGTCAGCAAACGAACCTTCAACATTGAGCTTTGCCGTTGTCCTCACATGGTCATCATCTATGACCACACAGGTGAACTCTGCATCGTCCTTCATGCCAATGATCAGCACAGACAGGAAGTGGACCTTCCTGTCCGAGTGCATCCTGTATTTATCTCCAGAGAAAATCTCCTCATCATTTTTCAGCCATTTGACTTTCACAAAAGGCTCATTGGTTTCACACTCAAACGTAGCCATGGTATCCTTCTCTTTGGCATTGACGTCAGTTAGCTGCTGTGTGAAGGTGATGACTTGTTTGGCTGCAAAAATATCAACATTTCATTAAAAAACACATAGTATAGTGTCTGCACATACATGTCAATGTTCAAACTTTAAGTCTTACCTTGCACTAGGAGGAAGGCGTGGCTGGATGTCTCTCCAGCTTTACTGGTGGCTTTAACCATGACGCTAGCAGAGTCTTCTGCTCTGACGTCTCTGATCACCAGTTCACAGACATGATCCTCAGGCCAGTACCAGTAGATCCGGTCCGACTTCTCCAGCTGGACGCCGTTCTTGAACCATTGGCACTCAGGTTCTGGCCTGCCCACAACGCGGACTCTGAATTTGACCTCGTCGCCCTGTGGGACCGTCTGGCTGGTGATCCGCTCCAGGATCTTGGGTGCTTCCATGCTGGCTGAGAGCTTGATTCGCTCTGGTTTGACAGCTTTGGCGGTAAGTTTACGACGCTCCTCCTCCTCCTTCTTCTTCTCAGCCTCCTCCTTCTCTTTGGCACGATGAAGCAGCTCCTCCTTTGTCTTCTTCAGCAGATCTTCGTAGGAGTCATCCCTCTTGCGGGATTTGAGTTCTACAGCAGTGATGGACTCATAGTAGCCCTCCTCAGTTCTGCGTTTGAACTTGCTCCTCAGCTCCTCAGACTCCTCTGTGGCTTTCTCGTGGATGACCCTCTGGGTCTTCTTTAGTTTGACCACCTGCTTCAGTTGAGAGTCTTCTGCAGGTTGCTCCACCTTCACCACCTCGAATGCCATTTTTGCTGGCTCAGGTGCAGCTTCAGCTCCTTTGGCCTCAGCGCGGCGAAGGTGAGTCCTGAAGTCTTCCTTCTGTTGGATCTCCAGCTTCACCGTGTGCTCAATTGAGCCTATGCTGTTGTCTGCCACCACTTTGACCTCTCCAGAATCATATGATTTGATTTCAGTGATCTCCAAGTAATAAATGCCGTCATATCGGAGTCGGTATCTCTTGCTTTTGCGGATCAGTTGTCCGTTGAGGTACCAGTCAACTTTGGGAGCTGGATACCCAGTCACTCTGCAGCGGAAACGAGCTGTGTCACCCTCCATAACCCTGACTGGTTCAGGCAGAAGAACTATCTCTGGTTTCATTTTCTCAGTCTGTTCCTCAGCAGTGACTCCTGCAGGTCCTCCTTCATGAGCAATGCGCTCTATCTCATCAATCCGAGCTCCCTTTCTACCTTCAGGAAGCTGAGTTTCCTCCACCAATCCTTTCTCATCTTTAACGATCAGAGTAGCCGACGTCTGGTCGACTCCGTACTTGTTGCTAGCTCTGCAGGTGATGACTCCACTGTCTCTGGCGTAAGCAACTTCGTAGTCAAGGCTGCAGTATCCGAACTCATTGACCATCCGCAGCCTGTTGGCGGCTGCCAGAGGTTTGCCGTCGTGAAGCCACTCTACCACCATGGTGGGATCACCAATGGGCGTCAGTCTGCACTCGAAGTGAGCCGGACCGAAGCGCTTCATCCGGACAGAGGTGAGTTTCTTCTTGAACTGTGGTTTCTGTTGTTTCTCTTTATCGTACAGGTCGCCCTCCTCCCACTGATCCTGTCCATAACGCAGGTGAAGAGGCTCAACCTCTGGAGGGGCAATCTCCTTGGCTTTGTAGGTTCCTTTGGGGATAATGAGCTTCCTCTCTGGTTCAGGTTCAGCATACTCCACCTCCACATTGACTCTGCAGCGGGTGGTGTCTCTTCCAGCCTTGTTGATAGCGGTGGCGGTGTACCAGGCGCTGTCAGAGCCAACAGCTGAGGGAATCTGGAATTTGGCCTCTCCTCTGGTTCCTTCAATCCTGAAACAAATGAAAGATTCATCATTTAATTGTCTTTGTATTTTTACCACAGTAGAAAAATGCAATGTTATTCCCAGAGTTACATTTTGAGGTCTGAGGTGATATTTGTTTTGGTGTGCACAGCTCAAGGAAAGCAAGTAATATGCTGCATGATGAGTAATCAATCTAGAACTTCACCTGACAGACAGGCAGAAAGAATTAAAGATAATATAAAAAATACTATGTTTAATTGCTGATTTAATTGCCATTGCTGATGATACAAGTATCTAAGGAGTGACCATCTCAATTGACAGTTGCACATGTGCAGTAATGATCAGGCAGCTTCAGGAAAATGGTGAGGATAAAGACTTCTAAGAGCTTTTCATTTATTCTAGGAAAAGGGATTTAGTTGGCTTTAGCCTGCATGAATCTGCAGTTTGCTACAGGTTTAAGACAGTGGTGGATAAAACACGGTCACTTTTCAAAGGCAGGTTTCTGAAAAACATACAGCACCATAAAAAGAGCTCAAGACCCTCCTAAGCACTTTTCTTAACTCCTGTTATTTGCAAAACAATTTGCATTTCGTTTCAGTTAATGCCAGGCCATTCAGTCATAACACTGTTCATAAAGATAATTAAACTTACTTGACATTTGGGTGCTTGTGCGGTGTGATGATATCACTGTTTTTCAGCCAGACGATATCAGGCAGGGGGTTTCCGATGGCTTTGACAGCCAGCTCCACCAGTGTGCCTTGTTTAACACTGATGTTCTTCAGCTTCTCTGTGAACTGAGGACGAACCAATGTCTCTTTCGCTGAAATAGGAAGAGAATAAATTGTCAATGAAGTCGACACATGTCCAAGGTGTTGGTCTTTAAAGTTTTTATATTCTATGGTGATCTGTTGCCTTACCATCGACAGTCAGAGTGACAGACAGTGATGCCCGTCCAGCTCGGTTCTGAGCAACCACGGTCCACTCTCCAGAGTCATGAGGCATCGCTGGGGCGATGATCAGTGATTGAGTCCCGTCCTCTTTAACCACAATCTTATGGGTGTAGTCACTAACCACTTGTTGTCCTAAGAGGGTGCAAACACATATCTTAATAATTATGGACCAAAAGATTAGATATAGATGAACTAACTGTGGTTCAGTTGGATGATATGAATCTGAACTGCTCCTTCCGTCACAAACAAAATAAAACCCTGGTCAGTGCACAGAGATTTACGTACAAATAAAATCTACCTCCCTATGTCACTTAAGAGGAACATCTTCCACTCACCATTGTGGAACCAGTATGTTTCAGGCATTGGTCTGCCGACGACCTTCAGGTCAAACCTTGCGGTTTGACCCTCTGAGCATTTACATGATGAAGGTTTCATGACGAACACAGGTTTGTAGAGTCTTTCCAGTTGAGCTTCGTCGGTTTCGTCCAGACGCCGAGCAGGAGAACGTCCAGGTGAACGGCTTGGAGAACGACCAGGGGATCGGCTCAGGGAGCGAGGAGATGTGGACCTAAGACAGAAGACTTCATCATCCAAGTGTTCATGGTAGTTACCTCTCTTCTTGATCTGTTTGAAGATATAAACCTCACCTGATCCTCTGCACTGCAGGCTGTGGTGTATACCTCTGAGGTGTCACTGCTCCAGACGGTTCCACGTACAGTTTTCCAGAGCAGATGGTGTTTCCCTTCATGTTGGAGGCGAAAGCACTGTACACACCCTCATCCTCAGGCCGAAGAGCGGGCAGGCGAAGGCTGGCACGACCGTCCTGAAGAACTTCCATCTGGTAGCGATCTCCAGCTCTGATACGCTGTCCATCTTTGTACCAAGCAATCTGAAAGTAAAAAGCCACAGTGAAACCACTTTGACTCAAATATGCTTTTCTACAACTCCCTCATCACTTATCAAATGTATTGAAAATCTGTAAATAGTCATTACCTTGGGGAGGGGCATACCGGCCATCTTGCAGTGGAATGTGACACCCATTCCCTCTCTGATTCTGTAGTTTTTCACTGGAGTTTCAAATGAGGACTGCACAGCTTCAGCCTCAGTGGTGGTCACCATCAGCTCTCTGTCCTCTGTTACTAACTCTTTGTAGGTTGTCTTCATGATGCGGAGCTCAATCTCCTGGATGACCCTCAGCTCGATGGCAGAAAGGTGGAACTCCTGCAGAAAATACATAATAACTGTTAAAATATGCAGAGGCCATTACTATTACACACAACAACAGCAAAGTGACAACAATTCAGGTCTCCCTTCACTTAAGGTACATTTCTACGTCAGGAACTTCAGGGTAGTTGGGGTACGTCTCCACTACAGGAACTGCCCCGATGGCTCAAATTACAGGAACCGTCACAGTTAATGGGCGTGTCCCCACTGCAGGAACCGCCCCCACGGCTCAAATAACAAGAACCTTCACAGTTAATGGGTGTGTCTCCACTACAGGAACCACCCCGACGGCTCAAATTACAGGAACCATCACAGTTAATGGGCGTGTCCCCACTGCAGGAACCGCCCCCATGGCTCAAATTACAGGAACCTTTACAGGGTCTAACCGAGTCCCTGCTTCAGGGTAGGCACTCCAAACTGCCCAAAAAACTCCTGGGCAGAGCTTAAACATTTACTCGGTGCTGATTGGGTAGAGCCAGAACAGAAAGGAAACAATTGGCATTTTTAAAGCCCTGCAGAAGACAAGAAGGAAATAGTAGGATTTGGGAGAATTCACTTAGCATCACAAGGTCTTTTCCTTCCTATTTCATGGTAAAATAAAAGACATTATCTGACCAGAATCTCGGGGTCCAAATGTATCTTTGTACATGTCAGAATCTATTTTCAGCTGATGACATTCTATACCTGTCCAGAGATAACGGTGGTGGCCGGTTCCACTGGTGGGACGATGTCTCCAACTGTGGGCTCCTGAACACCAAGGGTCACCTCTGGCTTTAAGGCAGCTTCCTGTTTCTTCATATAGGCGTCATACTCCTCTGTTAGAGAAACCCACAAGACCAAACAGTTCAATCTCCTTCATGAGGTGTGAAAAAAGAGGAGAACTACTGTATGTAAAAGATGTGATCGAATGACACAGACAGTAAAAGGATCACAGAGAAAAGGTGTCAAAGTTTTTTCGGTTCCTGAATCCTGATTTTTTATTACCTTCCTCCAAGAGGCTGGTGGAGGCCGACACCTCTCCCAGCTGGTTTTTAGCAAACACAGAGTATTCTCCAGCATCGTCAGCGAAGGTCATGGAGATCTCCAACTTGGCCTCTCCAGTCTCCTTCTTATAGGCCACTTTGTATCTGAAGGGGGGCAAACGGTGTGTCAGTTACAATAAAACCTGAGCACAGGCTAGATCTGCAGGATTTGGCGGTTCAGGTGAGGCATACCTGTATCCGGTGGTGAGCAGTACTCCGCCCTTCTTCCAGATGATGTGAGGTTTGGGGCTTCCTCCAACCTGACAGTCAAACACTACACTTCCACCTTCTACCAGCTTCTGGATGCTCGGTGTTTTGATGAAGAAGGGGGCAGCGGCGGTGGCCATGTCAGCCTCACTCACAGCCTCTTCTTCAGGCACTCTGGAAAACCAAAAAAGTCTAATTGTGAGGAGTCGCTGCAGAACGATGTCTCTCATGGACTCCAAACTGTGTTTACCAGAGTTACATCAATGTCTCACGTATTCTAAAACTTAAATACTCACGGGGCAGTTTCAGCTTGTTCAGGAATGGCCTCCTCTCTGCTCTCGATGTCCTCAGACACTGCAGGAACAACAAAAACTTAGTCTTGAGTTGAATGTGGTGGAGCAAAGGTCAAATTAAAACTAAATAAAAATGTCCATGTTTCTCAAAGTGAAAAACAAAATTAAAAACATGAGCAGCTCCTAACCAGAGCCCTGAGGGACTCCAATCTACATTGACTGGATAAAAATGTTAGTACTGACCCTGAACCAGCAGGAAACAGGAGGTGCTGATGGTTCCAGCTTCATTAGTGGCCGTGCAGGTGAAGCGTCCGCTGTCTTCAGCAAATGCCTCGCGGATCACCAGGCGGGCGAATCCGCTTTCATAGATGATCTGGAAGTCGATGGAGCTCTCAATCTTGTAGTCCTCTCTGAACCACATGATGACGGGGGCGGGATGAGCGCTGATCTGGCACTCCAAGGTCACAGAGTCACCCTCGGTTACATTAGTGTTCTTCAAACCCTGAACACACAGACAAAAAAAAAACCTTCATGTCTGGTCTACATATCTGGTTACAATGGACACATGACAGGGTCAATATCACTATGCGGTACCTTGACATTTTCCATTTAACTTTATGTTCAATCTGTTCAGTCGACTGTAGGCTGTTTGAAATGCATGTTGGTCAAGATCCCAGTTTTAATTAATTTTTTGCAAACAGACAAAATAAAAGCAGACCTAAAAATATGAAACAAATATGTTCACCATCTTACTGTCAAATACATAAAATGGAGGACAGTTTTGGATAAAGTTAGTATTTAACGACCACATGTTGAACTTTTAGTTGGTAAAGTAGGTCATCTTTGAAGAGGACTGTGTAATGTTCAACAAATATATTTACAGTTTATGAAAAGTTTTATATTAAACCATATTTTGTGGTAACAGGGTGGACATGCTAAGACCTCATCTAAGTACAAACACAAAATGATGAAAATGTTGAAATGTAAATATAAACACTATATACTCTCGTAGACTATGTTTCCACCTCCAGTGAAGACACTCAAAATGATGATGATGTCATCAACCAGATCAATAAAGGGGCAGTTCCCCCAAAGTAACAGGGTGGCCAGCAATTTCAAGGACACGTGTAGAATGTTAACTATTATTAAGAAAATAAAATATAAATGATCAAAATGACTTGTTTTATGGAAAAATTTGTTGAGTATAATGATAACATCTAAAAAGTATTTTAATTTATTTTCATTTAAACATTTATCAAACTCACTAAAGTTAGAAGGATAGTGTGAGGGACATGAACAAATCAGATACATTCATGCAAAGAAAACTGGATAAAATAATAAAATCACATTTCAAGAGGTTTACACTTGTACTGATATGTGTAAATGTTTACACATTCATAATATGTGTTCATGGTTCATGATAGTTAGATTCTGCTGGAGGACACCAAAGACACCCTTCGAATCATATTGACTCTACCTCTGTTTTAGATACTCACCGACAGCAGAGTGGGTGGGACCACACCGTCTCCACCAGCAACAGCAGCTGCCTCCAGTGCCTGTGGATCAGGTTGGATTCATTACTATTTCACATCACAGTGACACATCATTGATAAAATCCCAAACATGGGGAGGACTTAACACGAAGACACGGAGACAGACGGCGCTGAAGACGACAGATGGAGGCTGAGGTGTTCCAGAGGTGAGGATGATGAGGTCAATGGCATCACAGAGCATGTTAAAGGTGGATTAGACTCACACTAACCCTGGATTTACACAGAGACCAAGAAAACCTGAGGCACCTTCAGCAGCTGTTTGTCTTGATGATGGCGCTACAACCAAAACACGCAGCTTTGGGGAATTTTGGCACAGGTGCAAATACTTCATTGGTGTACCTCAATAAAGTTTTCAAGTAGATATAACAACAAAAATGACATAAAAGACAGCAAAACCAAGACAATGTAACAAGGCACAAAAAGACAATATCAAAGACATAAAATGGGGAGATTCAACAGAAGTGATAGATTAGACACAAGAAGAGGACCCGATGTAAAAGATGAAACAAAGACCACGTAAAAGACAAAAAGACATAAAAGACACAAGATTAAAAAGACAAAAGAAATGTAAGAGACGCAGTGAGAAGCTGAGTCACTTCTCATACTAGTAGTGGCTTTTGAAGTATCTGTGTCTTCTATTGGACATTTTCAGGGACAGTGGACATAACTAGAACAAGGATCCTGGTCTTCTCATCAGGTTTTCTTGCCCCCTGCAGTTCCAGATCCACTAGACTACATTACAAACCTGGACCTGGACTCCCCAGTCCATCTGTAACTCATATGGACTCTGATATTTGTCCACAGAGTCTCTGAACGGCGGCAGCACCGGCTCTGGGGTCTGTCGAACCTCCGCCGCCGAACGAGCCGGACTCGGAGACTTGACAGGTTTGATGATCATCCGAGTGGTGGCGGCGGAGGACGACAACTCTTTGTGCAGAGTGGCGAATGCTGAGCCGGCGATGGAAACCTGTATTTAACCCGGAGAGGACCAGGATCAGCGGGATTCAAACTAGACACAACCAGGACCAAGCATCAAGTGGAAGACATCAGGACGCTTCAGGACTCAGGGATGTCAAACATTGGGCCAAAACTGGCCACCCAAATGGTCCAATCCGGTCCATGGGATGAATTGCAAAAGTGCAAAAATTACAATGAAGATATTAACAGTCAATGGTATTGAACTAAAATTGGTTTTAGTTCAGGTTCGACATTCAGACCAATATGATCTATAGTAAAATAATAACATCATAACTTATAAAAAATTATTCCACATTTTCTTCTTGGCTTAATGTGAAAAAATAATATTACACTTTACCTATAAATAATGACAACTCCAAATTTTTCTCATTGTTTTAGTGCAACAAATAACATTAAATTATAAAAAATATTTACATTAACAAACTGTCCATTCACAATAAAATGTGAATAACCTGAACAAATATGAACGACCTGATATGTCTAAAGAAAATTCAGTGTAATTTGATGACTATTCTGCCTGTTATTAAATCTTTTGTGCCTTTGTAGATCTGATCCGTAATGTACATGTGTAAATGACAAACTGAGGCAGGATATTGTTAAAACTGCACTTATTTTTCTGAATATATTTCAGTTTTTCTAGGAATTTACATCTTTTTTTGTTTGGATCGTTTGTAAATGTAAGTATTTTCATAAGGCAATTTTTTTTGCACTAAAATAGAGATACACTTTGAGCAATCATTAATTGTAGGTTATTCTGTTATTTGACTTGAGATCATATTGGTCTGAATGTGGAACCTGAAGGTAAATGAATTTGACATCCCTGTTTTAAGAGGAAATTCCACCTGTTAAAGCTGATGCTCTGAATCTCATCCAGTCAGTTTAATACACAAACCAAAAACAACCAGGAACTATACAGGAAACTATACAGAACAAAGACTGAAAGGGAAACTTCAGTCATACATTTATGACACTTAAATCTTACATTACAATAGTTAACTTACATTAAAAAAACATGAAATAATGAACACATGACCATTTAAATGAAAAAACTCAATCTCTGAGTTTTATGTGAAAAATCTAAAGAAAGATCTCACGACAAGAAATGTTTTTTTTTTTAATGAAAGTCTTGATAATCTGTCCTGTTCAGGTGGTGAAAGGATGAAAACGAGTAAAACAGCAAAAATAAAACTTGATATTTCTCATAGATTAAAAAAAATGTGACGCCTTCATTAATCAGATGGCTTCATTAAACAGATGAATTCATTAATCAGATGAATTCGTTTATCAGATGAATTCATTAATCAGATGAATTTGGTTATCAGATGAATTCATTAATCAGATGAATTCATTAATCAGGTGAATTCATAAATCAGGTGAATTCATTAAACAGATGAATTCATTAATCAGGTGAATTCATTAATCATATGAATTCATTAAACAGATGAATTCACTAATCAGATGAATTCATTAATCAAATGAATTCATTAATCAGATTAAATTAATCAGATGAATTCCTTAAACAGATGAATGCATTAATCAATTAAATTAATCAGATGAATTTGTTAATCAGATGAATTCGTAAAACAGATGAATTCATTAATTAGATTAATTCGTTAAACAGATGATATAATCAGATGAATTTGTTAATCAGATTAATTTGTTAAACAGATGAATGAATGAATGAATTAATTAATTAATTAATTAATTAGATGAATTCATTAATCAAATGAATTCAATAATCAGATGAATTCTATTTGATGCTCGTTCTGGTGAAAGCCTGATTAATGGATGTGGAGACAAATGGTTAATTATGGGTTGATGGCATTATGGGATAGTTTCTAGTCTACGTTTCACAGGTTATTCTGATTATTCTCAGCCTCCTCTTACCTCACCACCAGAATCAGGCTTTGGGACAGAAACTTTAGAAACTGTAAACTGTGGAAGTGGAGACGGACCAGGACCAGAGTCCACATGGGTGGAGGTTTTCTGAATGTGGATCTGAAGTGACCAACACAGACCACAGCAGTGTTACAACCATCAGACAAAAGAAGTTATTTCAATGTCTAAGAACCAGATTATCATGGTCTGTCCTCTGAGGTTCTTCAGTGACGGGGCTGGAACCCAAACGCCGGAACATATGAGAACCCACTTCAAAGTAAGGAAACTGATTTCAGTTCTGCTTGGAAGTTTTGTCCAATTCAGGTCAAATCCATGTGAGTCATGGATGGAGGGTCAACAAAATTAACAGGATAAACTGTAAAGTCAAAGTTGTATAATGCAGATTTAAAATACACTCCGTTTTACAATAAACCAACGGGAAACGCTGAGATTCTGGGAGAGAAAACAGTAACTTTTCAAGATTAAAGTCTCACAAATGGATAACTCACACGTGTCAAACATACGGCCCATGGGCCAAAACCAGCCGCCAAAAGGTCTAATCCCTTCCATGGGATGAATGTGTGAAATGACAAAATTACACTGAAGATATTAACAATCAATGGTGTTAAAATCATTTTAGTTCTGGTTCCACATTCAGACCAATATGATCTAAAGTGGATCAGACCAGTAAAATTACAACAAAATAAACTATAAATAACGACAAATACAAACTTATCTGTTTTACTGGAAAAAAGTAAAAGTACATGAAAATATTGACATTTACAAACTATCCTTTAACAATAAAATGTGAATAATCTAAACAAATATCAACAACCTGAAATGTCTTAATATACATCAGTATAATTGTACAAATATTCTGTCTGTTATTAAATGTTTTGCGTATTTGTTGATCCACTGTGATCTGCAAGTTATAATGTACATGTGGAAATGATAAATGGAAGCATAATATGGTTAAAAGTTGCACTTCTGCAATTTTCTTATGAAATTTCAGGTCATTTTTATTATTCATATTTTTAAGAATAGTTTTTAGATGTAAACATTTTCATAATGTAATTGTTCTTTTTTTCCCTGTTATTATTCTATTGGACTGATCCACTGTAGATCATAATGGTCTGAATGTGGAACCTGAACTAACAGGACTTTAGCATCACTGGTATAACTTTAACTTCTCCTGTGAATCTCTAACCTTTATGTTTGTAAATATGACAGTTTTTCTAATAAATATACAACTGTAACGTGGAAGTGACTGAATGGATCCGGTTTCCATGGACACCCAGCCCCGTCTGTCGACTGAATATCTTAGTTTAAATGATTTTTGCTTATTTTTGATTGTTTTGATGCATTTGCTGTTGGTCCTGTCTGACCTGTCTGTTCATCTGCAGATGCTTTTCACTGGTTTCACTGGTTTTCAACTCCTGAGCAGTGGTTATGATCTTTACTCCAGCCTGAGACCCGCCTCCAAATGACCATAACTCCACCTCCTGTTCTTTGGCTCCGCCCCCTTCAACATGCACCACCGGCCCTCGGACCCGAGCCAGGTCAACGGCAGCCACCACTGTGGCCACCGCCTCAGCTTTAACCACGCCTCCCCCGGCCTGGAGACACAACGAGCAGCAGATAAAACACCAACAAAACCAACAAAACAGGAAACCAGTCAGACTTTTACCAGAAATATACGGAACGACAACAGGGTCACGAATACACAAGAAAATCTGCCAAAATATATGACATTTATTAGCTCAATTATGTGTCTTAACTCTATAGTAAAGACATTTACATTAGTGTTTGACAGCCTGGGCCTTAAACTAATTAATAAAAATTACATTTTATGCACAAATATGAAAATGAATGAAAATGTTTATTATTATTCTTTTCTGTTTTGTTATTTATATTCATTCTTACACATTTTGTATTGACTTTTTTTATTTTGACCCTCCTGTGATTCCGTACTCGGTCCACAAACAGTGGCAGAACCATTTTCTTTGAAGATTAAAGATAGAGATAAATAATGAACAAATGAAAATCTGTAAAAACAGAAACTGGTCCCAGGTCTGATTCACTTTCCTGAATCTCAAACCATTTTGTGCTGAAAATAAAAGCATCATCAGAATGAAAATGTTCAAACACTAAAGCAGTGAAAAAAGAGCAATGATAAAAAAGAGAAAAGTGTAAAGTTGAAGAAAAGTGACAAGAACCACATCCTGGTAGAAGAAGACAAGGTGCAAATTCACTCAAGTGACAAAGTTCTAACTCAGACTAATTATCGACATGACGATACAGCAGGTCATCATGGAAACCAGGGGAGACTTCTGTGCTGTGAAACATCAGACGTTCTGTGGTGGAACCTAGGTTCAACACATTTGGACTTAAAGCGGTGTCAGTGTCTGGGGGTTCTGGGCTGGAGTCCCTGCTTTCATCCAGGTCCTGGTGGTTCTAGTTGGGTTCGACCCACATGGTTTTGAGTCCATTTCAACAGTTTAAGGTGGATAATCAAACTAGAGGGATTTAATCTGGAGTTTTCTGAAGACGTGATTGGTCAAATGGAAGGGAAACGACACGTTGAGTTGAAAATGAAAAAGATGAAGGTTCTTCTCTGAAGGTTCAAATATCAAACTGACCCAGTTCATGGATTAGGCCCAAATAAGGTTCAGAGTCAACTCTAATTCAATGCTCAACACTCCAGGTTCCTGCTGGTTCATGGTCAGTAGTAACATCTCCATCCAGTCAATCAAGGTCAAAGTCCCTCAGGGCTCTGTTTTACAGCCTCTTACAGTATATTTTGAGTTTTGTTTTTCACTTCGGGAGACATGGACATTTCTATTTAGTTTTAATTTGAACTTTTTGATTCAGCACATTCAACTGGAGACTAAGCGTTTGTTCTAACTAAACACAGCTGCTCAGTTCTGTTAACATCACACATTCACTTCCAGTTTCCATGCACAGCAGAATCACAAACACCAGCACCACAATTAAAATGACATTTATAAGATTCAGCTCCATACGGTTCCAGTCAAACACATGAACAATGAGCTCAGGTCAGTTTAACCTCATTATTAGAGAACAACCCAGTATTTGAACCAGTACAAACTACATTGGATGGAGACTGAGATAAACCACACACAATAAAACTGATGACTCAGGTTAACTGTCATGACAGAACCTCTGTTATGTTCTCATCCCGAGTTCTAATTACGGGTTCTCATTTTGAGTTCTAATTATGGCCTGTCGTCCTGGGTTCTCATCCTGGTACTTGCACCCAGGGATGAGCCCTGTCTGTACCCATGGTGACATGCCTACACGTATCCTCATCAGAGTGATACTGCTGAATGTTAGTTCATGTAAACATGTAAAAAACATATACATTTAAAAAAATACAGATAGATACAGAGACACAGACGAGACATGTCCAAACCCAGAGCAGTCTGTGGATGATGAGGACGACATTTACAGGATCATCTAGTAGAACACTGAGAATAATAATAATCCCTCGAGTCTGATGAATGTGTTACTTTAAGAAAACCAGCTGTATTTGCTTTAGATAGTGACATAATGACCTCTAGTGTTTCCAGTGTTGAACACATGAACCTACACCACTTTGGTCGTGATTAAAGCATCCATCCTGCTGTTCTGTCAAACTGCTCTGTGGACTCTGACCACTGGAGGACCTACCTCCACCACCCCCGACCCCCTCCTCACCTCTCTGACTCCGCTGACCTCCACGGGACTGGGTACATCGCCCCGTTTCCACGGCGGCGGGACATCGGCACCAGCAGCACTCGGCCTGAAAACAATAGAACCAATGTCAGAAGCTGAAACTGAAGTGGTCTGTTGGTGAAGCTGAAGTGGTGTGTTGATGAAACTGAAGTGGTGTGTTGGTGAAGCTGACGTGGTGTGTTGGTGAAGCTGAAGTGGTGTATTGATGAAACTGAAGTGGTGTGTTGGTGAAGCTGACGTGGTGTATTGATGAAACTGAAGTGGTGTGCTGGTGAAGCTGACGTGGTGTGTTGGTGAAGCTGACGTGGTGTGTTGGTGAAGCTGAAGTGGTGTATTGATGAAACTGAAGTGGTGTGTTGGTGAAGCTGACGTGGTGTGTTGGTGAAGCTGACGTGGTGTGTTGGTGAAGCTGAAGTGGTGTGTTGATGAAACTGAAGTGGTGTGTTGGTGAAGCTGAAGTGGTGTGTTG
>JAPQRQ010000015.1:30897427-30908075 GCA_037367365.1 Apogon talboti
CATTCAACTACAATTAAACTGGACATTCAACTACAACTAAACTGGACATTCAACTACAATTAAACTGGACATTCAACAACAGTTATACTGGACATTCAACTACAATTGAACTGGACATTGAACTACAAATAAACTGGACATTCAACAATAATTACACTCTAAAATACTGAAACATACTGTAAAATACTGCAAAAATACCCACTGAGTACAGTACAACACAGAAGAGTACAGTAATTAAACTAGAACAACCTGATCTGAACTGAATAAAACTGAACACTAATACTGCAGTAGTACTACACCACTGAAACACTAATGCTGCAGTAATACTACAACACCACTGAAACAATAATATTGCAGTAATACTACAACACTACTGCAGTAATACTACAACACCACTGAAACACAAGTACTACAGTAATACTACAACACCACTGAAACACTAATACTGCAGTGATACAACAACACCACTGAAACACTGCAGTAACACTACAACACCACTGAAACACTAATAGTACAAGAGTACTACATTACCAAAGATATTAAAGTACAGTGATGCATCGCATTAGTAATAAACAATCCAGACATTTTCCTGCATCATGTGATCAAACACTTTAATCATATTTTTTCTCATCTATTAATTAGGGATTAATCAACAAATGAAAAACAACCATCAGTTTCATCTCTGTGTGATTCACTGTCATCATTTAATTAAAAAGCAAATTAAACCAAATACAACCGCACAACAGCAGTAGTACCACAGTAGTACAAATAATACTACAGTGTTAGGGCATGGACATCTTTATCATCAGTGAATGTTTCGCTGAGCTTCAGCCTGAACACATCAACGTGAACATCTGAAACATGCTCAATCACATCAGTTCAACAGAAGACTCTGCTGTGGTTCTACCGGGTCTCGGACCAGGACAGTAAACATCTCATTAGGCCTGGCTTTGTCCCTAGGTCAGTGATCGCATCACCTGGACAGCTGCTTTGGTCCAGCTGTCAGCTGATCTGGGCTCTAGGTGTTACGTTTCTAACATAGTTTGTGACTTTTACCACCTTTACGTTGAGCAGAACTGTCAGAGCTGAACAGACCCAGCAGCTGCACATGAGTTTGGACGATTTAAACACTTCATTACATGTGATGAATGTGGGACTGAAGATGAAAATATCAGCGTTAGACGCTTTCTCTGATTCACAAAGAAAACACTGGTCATTATGTTAATTTAGTTTGTTAATATTTGTTAATTTTGATGATTATTGTTAAAGTTGTCTGTTAACTGAGGTTATTTTGCTGATGACCACAGGAGGCAGTAGAACCTTAAAACAGTTGAAATGACAGTGATGTATAAATAAAACCACTGATCCCACATCAGCCTGAATCTAATATTATCAACCAATAAACACTAATTACTGTTTAGTCTGAATGTGTGTTTACTTCATTTCACATTTCTTTAAAATTTTAATTAAATACAGTAATAATTAAATCAATGATACAAAGGACAGTAGATTCAAAATCTGGGATTAATTCATTAGCAGCTTTGTTTAATAAAAGTCTATTTTCATTGTTTTCAGTTGAAGTATACATTGTAAATACGACCACATTGTAGATGTTTCACTGTCACTGATGACCTTCTACAGGTGTAATTTCAGTCTATTCTTTCTGTTTCCAGACTTCAGCTGCTGAAGAGGCTGAACTTCTAGCAGTAGAAGGTCAAAGGTCAGCATCTTTGATGTGTCCTGGCTGCTCAGGTTGGTAGAACTCTAACCCAGACTCTTTGTCCCTCATTTGGCTCATTCAGACCTGGTCGCCTTAGTGACAGATATGGCAGTGGCTGAAAATACACCTTGGCCCCCCCTCCAGGCCAGGAGGGTTTGATTGACAGTCACATGTGTCACATATCTGGAGGTGTAGCTGATAGCTCCTCTGCTGATTCCCTTAAAAAGCCATGGTGGGCCCAGCTGACGGGCCGCTCTCATTCTATCAGCGGCTATTCTTGGCCTTTCTCAGATCACACTGCTGCACGCGGCCTACAACCACCAAAAACACGCAAAAAACACACAAACGCAACCCGAAAGCAACACAAACACCACCCAGATCGGGACCCACTACACCCGGGTCGGTGTAACCCTGCAGTGCCGGCTTGGGTCCGGATGTACTCACTTGTTCTGGTGCCTTAGACTGATGGGACAGAGCCCCGGGACTCAACGGGAAACAGGCTCCTTATCCAGACAGTTTTCCACAAAAATCCCGGTGAGAACAGTCGAGCCTCCAAATATCCCCAAAAAACAAAACTACACAGAGACAGGCCGCCGTGTAGTTTTGCTTTCCCTCCTCGCAGTCCCTCCACCCGAGGCGAGGCTGGGAATGCTCCAACTGCTCAGGAGGGCCCGGACGGGGCTGAGGGCTTTTATAGCAGGGGGGAGGACTGGCATCACGGGCCCAACTCCGGCCCCCCATTGGGTGGAAACTCCAGAGGGGGGCATGATGGGACACAGCAGCCATGCATGACACTATCATTGGGTCAGAGCAGAGCAGGTCTAACCCTGACCCTAACCCTGACCAGGATACTGATCTGAACCAGGGACCACGATTTCAAAGCCACTGGAAGAAACAAAGAGCCCACTTGACAGGAACGTCCACAAACACTACTGAAACTCTCACCATCACACTCCATCTTGCATCTACGGTATAATAATCTACTGACTAAACTCTTACCATCACAGTCCATATTATATCTATTGTATAATAATCTACTAATTAAACTCTCACCATCACAGTCCATATTATATCTACTGTATAATAATATACTGATTAAACTCTCACCGTCACAGTCCATATCACATCTACTGTATAATCTACTGATTAAACATTGACCATCACAGTCCATTATATATCTATTGTATAATAATTTACTGACTTAACTCTCACCATTACAATCCATATTACATCTATTATATAATAATCTACCACTTAATCTCTCACCATCACAGTCATATAACATGTACTGTGTAATAAACTACTCATTAAACTCTGATTGTCACAGTCCATATCAAATCCAGTGTATAATAATCTTCTGATTAAACTCTGACCATCACAGTCCAAATTACATCCACTGTATAATATAAGTATCCACTCTGCTACAGTTTACAGATCCACATTTCAGAGAATTTAATACATAAACACATTTATTTGTATTGTTTGTGTTATTCTAAAGGTTCAATACATAATGGTCATGTGTGGTTGTGTGCTTCAGATATTGTGTTTTGTGACATTAACTCCATGTCTGAGATGGTCTACATTGTCTCCATCATATCTGGAGCTGAGTTCTATGTGAAGGGCTGGTTCCTCCATCATCTCTTTTACAGCAGTATCACAGCCACTGTTAGCAAACAGATGGAGTATTCGTTACATTAGAACGAACCCATTAGTTTCACAACATAGTTTTTCTAGTTTTCTAGTAAAAGGAGCAGGTTGGTGTTAGGGTTGGCATAGAACAGACAAACCAGCGAACAGGGTCTGGTTCTATTGGCAACCTCTGTGACTGATGGTGGACGCGTTGTGATCTGAGCACATTCAGACTCAGACTGAGTGTTTTCAGAGGAAGCTGTGGCCCTTGAACGCACCATGGTCCTGAGTCATTAAATAACTGCAGACCAAAAGGAGGCAGAGGCTGTCCCTGTCACTCAGAGCCCCCAGCTCCGCCCCCACCCCCATCAGCCCATTACAACACCACCACCACTGTTTACACAACACAGCGCTCTGATCAACCAATCACATGACACCTGGAGCCAAAGGCAGCTGTTGATGTGCTTCATCATTGGTCTACCATTGGTTCTATTACACGACTCCAGATTTATGTTGTCTCTGAGTCGATAAGTTGATATAAATGCTCTAAATATGACAGATTATCACTAGCTGTCATGTTTCGTTAAATTCTTTTACTGATTAAGTGACAGATAAACTAAATTCATACATTATTAAAAAAAATACAGAGCATTAAGTAACTGTATATGTGCAGTTTGAGTGAACAGGTTTAATATCTTTTTAAAGTTAACTTTAAACTGTTAAACTCTAAAATAATTTTAATCCTATGATTTTTCAATGATTGAATTGTTAAATTGTTCTGTACCATGAATGAGCCTTAATTGAATGACGTTAATAATAACATTGATCTTTGACTGTGGTTGATGATGGACACGTGTCGACTCAGTCTGACCTTCATGATGACGTCAAAGATACAGGTCACAGGATACAGGTTCTGGATCACAGATTCTAGATCACAGGTTTTAAACCACAGGTTCTGGATCACATGATCTTGACCACAGGGTCTGGTTCACAGGTTCTAGATCACAGGTTCTGGATCACAGCTTCTGTCTCCACAACGAGGACAAGGTTAGATCTCAAATTCTGTCACAGGAAACAAAAACAATAAAAACTAGATCAGTGCATCACATTCAGGATCAATTTACAATCAATGACCCTTAGACCACATCCAGAACCAGAACCACTATCCATCTAGACCACTTCCAGAACCAGAAGCCTCATACCACATACAGAACCAGAACCTGCATCCATCTAGACCTGATGGAACCACCTGAGTGGAAGGAGTTGAGTGAACCTTCCTGTGTCAACAATTCAACAACTGTAAATGGTCCAAACAGGACCAGCGTTTGCATATTCAATCCAGACCTGTTCATCTACTGTTGGACTGAGGGTTTAGCTCCACAAATCATCTTCGATCAAACCTGGTACAAGTTTTGTTTTGGGACTCATACTTGTCCGACACACTGGACTTCATTAATCAGTTGTGTAAGTAAAGTGAAAAAGCCATTACTCAGGAAGGTCTTTGACAAAATCCATAGCATGGATTGGGTTAAACTGGGAAAAACTGGGTCCACAGTGAGACCAGAATCAGCTCTGAGGTAGGACCACGGATGAAACCTGCAGTTTGGATGAACTCAGAGATGGCAATAAGGAAATAACACAAAGAATTTATTTTCTAAAAGAATTTATAACAATAAAAATATTTTTTCTGGCTGATGTTTCCATAATGTTTAGATGAAGAATCAGTTCCATGTTCCAGCTGAACCTCATGTCATTATAGTCCAATGTTCTGGAGATGAAACTGACATTCTGGTTTGATTTAATAAACACACGTTCAGGTGTTAGTTAATGGGAGGTACCTGTATGTCTGTTCTTCCCTGTGTCTGTAGGTTTAATGAGGCCTGGACTTCCAAGAGGGTCTGGCTGCAGACTGCCACTATCAGATCCCTCCCCTGCAGGCTGCCACTGTGTGGCACCTCCACTGTCAGGACCGGAAATACACAATTTTCAATTTTTACTTCTGGTTATTTTAAACCTACAATTTTCAAAATAGGATTGAATAGCTCATTTGGAAAGTAAAATGTTTTATTTTGTTGCCTGACAGTTTTTTATTTTCTTGCAAAATACTGTATGGCGAAACAAGTTTCTCCTGGATGCATTTATGAGGGAAAACATGAAAAAAAAAATGCAATATGCATTTTTTTAACTTTTAATCTGTCCCCTAACCAGTATAGATACTTATACTGGAAAAGAACGTGTATTGTAGGGACAAAATAGCACCTGTTGTATTACGATAGAAGAAAAAAAAGTGAGGTTTGTTTTTTCTCAGTGTTTTCTAAAAACGCTTCTCATTTCCAATTACAATGTGGTGAACAATATCTGTACTGTGGTATTTTACATATGCAATTAATTTAAGTGTACAGTGCATGAAGAAACAAAATAATGTAAGAAACAACCCTTCTGTTGACTTATAATGTTTTAATTGGAAAGATCAAAGACAAAAACAAAAACTCTCCTTCAAATCACTTTTGTTCTCTGCATTCACAGAAACCGAGATATTTTCTTTTGTTCAAAATTTCCTCAGTAAATGTCCACAAGTCCTCAACATAATAAAAATGAATTTGAAGGGCTCCAAGATTGCCTCCCTGTCTTCTTTTTCCACTGCATACCAGAGCTTCTTAAACTGCAGCGCAGCCTCAGCCTCTTCCCCCACGCACAGCACATCAGGCGGATCAACTCGGGCAGTAAAGAGTTGCAGGTTGGCCTCCAACCACTCTGCTGCACATCTGCAGTCCTAAAGAATTCTGGTTTCAGGTGTTCTATAAACATAACAGATAGGAAAATGATCTTTCCAATGCTGCACCAATGTTGTCCAACAAATAATTGCTGGCAAACAAGACTACCTCATCCACTGGTGTCTCAATGTCTGCAACAGTAGCATCCTTAGCCTGCTGCTCCTCTTCCTGAAAATATATCTACTCGGGGTGCAACGGTACACCTCATACCGTCGTACCGTTCCGTACGCCCCTCACAGTTCGGTACGGGCATGTACCGCAGTACGGCTCATTTGACAGTTTTCAAATGACATTTCCAGACAACTGGCGTTTATATTAGAGCTTTGCAAGACGACTAACTTACAGAATTCTACTGTCATTGGTTGGAGCCAGAGCCCTGCCGTGCGCTGCACCCAGTCCTTTTGACTTCAGCGTAACTCGGATCCAGTTCCCCCACAGAGTCAGGTGTACTTGACTCCGCGGACATCTGCGTGTACTTGAGGCGGACACCGGACATGTCTGCACAAAACTCAATTTTTACGACCATGCGGACTCTGCGTACGTGGTGTCACACAATAGACTGCTCTGTGGGAATGTAGGAAAATGTCCTGAATAATGTAAGAAATTGGCACGGTATGAAACCTCAAATTTCCGCGGACAGTGCGCGCGGTGTCGGCGCCGTTCAGTTACACGCACAGTCTACCCGACTCTGTGGAGCCTTAAGACTGTCCATCAGCTCCAGTTAGGTTTAACCTAACTGGTTTGTACTAGAGCAAACACTTTAATGTTGTGGTGTTTGGACTGGAGATGTACAGGGGCTGTGTTGGTTCTATCTGTTGGAGAAAATACTGACAAGCCCCACCCCTTTAAAGCACTTTAAAGTACTAAGGTTATACTTGACAGATCAATAGTGGCATTGACTGAATATTGTGTTTGACTGTCCACTGTCCAGTATGTTTAGAATAGGAACTATCACAGACCATGAAAGCTTCCTGACACAATGTTTACTAATGTGAACAAACCTGGAACAGAAGCATTTAAATCAAATATATTAAGTTTTCATTTTCATAGTTGTTAAAGTGATACTGAATCAACTAGACGTCAAACCATAGTAATGTTATAACCTAAGGGGCCAAATGTTTGTTTGTTTTTTCCTTATGTTACCTTAGACTATTTCCATGCATTGGTGTTCCATATTGTTCCACACAAACATAGTCTTTGTCCTCATCTGGTGAGTTGGGATCTGGTCACCCTAAGCCCCGGGGCTCTGCGTCCAGCTCCAGCCAGCCTCTGTGTTCGAACCGGACCGTACCGTGAACCGTGACTCACAAATCACAATATGTACCGAGCCGTGGATAAACGTTGCATCCCTAATATCTACTTAATTAAAATGATCAGTTTTCCTTTTTCAAACACAAGTAAGAAACCGTACGGGTCAGCTCATTATGTAATCCACACTGCTGTTATTTAGCAGTCCCCTTCAACTTGTTTTTAATCCCTTTAAAAAAGGAGAAAGACATCAGGCAGGATAAAAAAAAATGAAGTGCTTTAGTTTACCCTTAAAACTGGTGAATTTGATTCAAGTTACTACAAACAAAAGTCGTACAAAAATGTCAAACTGCAAAACATCCTTTAGTACAATAAATATGACAGCAATTTCACAGGATGGTAAAATTAGTCAAGTTTTTGAACACTTGTTTTGTTTTCTTTAACATTAAACTACAGCCCACCGAACAAGATCAGGAATTTGTACAGATGGAATTTGGAAGCAGATTCCATAAAATGTCATACTAACTAAAGAGTTTTCCAGGACTTTCGATGCCAACTATGGCCCCCTAACCTCAAAGTTAAATTCAGACATACAAAGATGGAATGTGATTCCTCATTTGAACTTATACTCCAGAATAGAGTCAGTTAGAATGAACTTTCTCCCGCGCTTGTTATATTTATCCCAGTGTTTACCGATCTAGATACCAGAAAGGCAATTTATAGAGTGGGACAGATTAATATCACAATACATCAGGCAAGGGAAAAAGGGCTAGAATAAGGTACAAAACTCTGCAATTAAAGAAGGAAAAAGGTGGTCTAGGTCTTCCCAACCTACGGAAATATTACTTGGCAGCTCAGCTAAGACCATTAATCTGTTTATGCTCTCTGTCATACAAAGCAGGATGGAAGGACATAGAAGATACATCAGTGGATGGTGTACCCTTAATATCTGTGTTGATGGACAAAGAAGTACAAAATGAGTTGAGGGTACCACGTGAATCGATGTTGCACACAATGTTAGACTCTTGGAAAAAGATACTTAAAATTTGTCAATTAGGCAATCAGATCAAAATACCTAGGTCGTGTGCCTATGACTCAGCTTTCAAGCCAAACAAGAATGATGGGAGATTCAAAAGATGGATCTCTAAAGGATTAACCACTTATTACTAATTTCTCCAGAGGGGGGTATTTCAGAGTTTTGAGGAACTTCAGAGGTCTCATGGGTTGGAGAAGGATGACTTCTACAGATATCTGCAGGTTAGAACCTATTTTAACCAAACTATACGAGAAACCTGGGAAGTATCTGAATCAGGATAAGTGGGAGAAAGAAGGTAACCTAGCTATTTCAGTTGAAAGTTGAGAAAAGATCTTCAAATCACAATGGATGACCTCCAGCTCCAACACATGGAGGGAATTCTGTTGGAAAAACATTGATAGATTTTTTAGAACTCCCGTCCAGAAAAAATATCAGGGCAGTGGAGACACCTGTTGGAGACCCTGTGGGACAAACAACACAAATCACTATCATATTTTCTGGAGCTGTCCAGTGATCAAACCATTCTGGGAGCAGCTATGTGAACATTTAAATAACATTTTTTCTGGAAAAATCCCACATAAGTGCAAAACCCTATACTTAGGAAACGTTCCATGTGATGACTGGACTCTGAAAGACAAAAAATTGCTGTTAATGCTTTTGGCAGCAAGTAAAAAGACTATCACCAGAAAATGGTTAAAGGTTCAAGCACCCACAATTGAAGAATAGATCAATATCGTACAGGATATCTACACTCTGGAGAAGTTGTCATTTTCTCTCAAGGGTCAAAGGGATTTTTTTTTCACTATCTGGTCAAAATGGACAAACTACAGTATGTAAAACCTGTAATTGCTGTGAACTGACTATATCTGTCATGTGAAAACATTTACAAAATATACATTCCTGTTTGGTTTTGTGCAAATATACACACCTTACCGTGTTTTATCCTGATGTAGAAGAGTAGAGTAAGCCCTGTCCTCCCGTCCATTTGTTACAATTGTTTTTTGTTCTTATTCTGATAAGAATATGGATTAACAATGAACACTACTTCGTCCACAATTATGGGGTGGACATTTAATTATACCTGAAAGCAAAGTTTTTTACCCTTGCTTTTCCAAATAAACAAAAATGGGGAAAAAAAAAACAAAACAAAAAAACCCACTTGTTTTGTTTTCAAGATCCAGCAAAGATCACAAGATGCACTTGCATGTCATTTCTTTTAATTACCATTCTGACAGATAGGGCAATGATAATGCCCCACGGGTCTGCAGTTCAGATTGCACCTGCATATATTTTTCTAAGAACAAATAACATATATTTTAATTATGCATACATACACAGCTTAAGTTAACTATAACACCAATGCTTCCTAGTATGTACTTGCCTTTAAACAAAATAGAAATTTTTAAGTGGACGTCCATGTGAACCTGGATGTTTGACACAGCTTGTGGTGCAACGCTGGATGCCAGGCTTTACGCCACTCAATATAATAGAGGGATGCATCTACGAAAGACAGAAAACAGGTCACAGGTCCACTTTATACAAATACTTCACATTGTAGGATTTATAGTAGTCATCCGTTTATAATGGTTAATTTCAGACAGCCAAACATAATCACTAGAAGAGGTTTCTTTGGAAAAAGACAAATAAAACATTGATAAGATGCCACAAAGATATTTGAAAATTAAAGTTAATAAGTATAGAAACACACACATCAAATTTACAGCTTAGGCTACCAAATTTGGAAGTTAAAAAACACATAACAGTGGCGAGCACCTTGCAACTGCCGGAAATCCAGTATGTTACTGCGCTAGCTAGACTGAAGTGATGACTAGCTTGACAGCAGTAACACATGGAAAAGCTTTCTTATGAGTAGGGCGAATAGCTTAGCAAACTCAAATAGGACCACAAAGGCAAAGTGCAATACCTGTCACTCTCTGTCCATAATGTAAATAATTGGAAATAAACTTAAGTCATTGAATCAAAATGAACTAAAACCTATCAATGGTTAACAGAGTCAACTTTACTTCAGACATGCGATTTCTTTCAGAAACTTTCAGTTTGCTAACATGTGCGCTACGAAGCTACTAACTAGTTTAAAAACTGTAAATAATGGCAGAGTCACATTCAGCCGTTTTTGTAACTAAAGTTTAATATTGTTATCCAAGCATAAACAATGGGAAGAGCACAAGTTCTGGTGAATACAAACTTATTTTTTCGATTCTGAAAAGTTGTTACATACCG
>JAPQRQ010000015.1:30989860-31001590 GCA_037367365.1 Apogon talboti
CCTGGGTCCTGGGTCTTGGCTCTAACTCCAGTTCTGCGTCCTGGGTCTAACTCGGGTCCTAGGTCTAACCCTTGTCCTGGCTCCTTGGTCTAACCCGGGTCCTGGGTCCTGATGTAGTTTGTTGGTTGCTGGTGGTTTGGTCCTGGGTCTAACCCCAGTGCTGGGTCCTGGTCTAACCCCAGTCCTGGGTCCTGGTCTACCCCGGGTCCTGGTGGTTTGTGTGTTGTTTTCAGGTTTTTGTAAACTCCTCTGTTCTTCTGTGTTGGTCATAGATGTTTCCTTCTCAGTCCTCATGAGTCTCTATCAGTTCCAACTTCCACTTCCTCCTCAGTCCAGCGCTGACAGACTGACTGACAGCTGATTGGACCATCAGTCCGTCCAACCTCCACTTCCTCCTCGGTCTGGCGCTGACAGACTGACTGACAGCTGATTGGACCGTCAGTCCGTTCAACCTCCACTTCCTCCTCAGTCCGGTGTTGTATCGGACTGTACCAGGCTGAGCCAGTTTCCTCCTCAGGTATCTGCTCACCACTTCCTCCTGTGTGGACCAGGACTGGGAGGGTCCAGGTTCATCAGGACTGTCACGCCGTCTTCCTGTCGTCTTTATTATCAGCAGACAACACTTCAACCAATCAGGACAGGTGGAACGTGGAGCATCAGGGACTTTAAACCCTGGTCAGTTGAACCTGTAAAAACACAGTTTATTCAAATGGATGGAAACCACCTCATATACATACACCATCAATTTTCAACAATAAACTCCCATCAGTGGAGGCTTCATTCACAAAGAAAACCTCATGTCAAACATTTCAATAAAAGTAGTTACTGAAGTGTTTGATTCATTATATTTAATGTAAGTTACAGAAACTGTGTTGATTCAAAAAATAAAAGATTTAAAAAATTTTTTTAACTTCATTAATAAATATTTTCATGTTTCAAGAAAAGTTCAAGAATAGTTTGTTTGGATCATGTTTAAAAAAGGTATTAACCTGTAGTTTGTGTGTATTTTAACCTGTAGTTTTATATTATCATTTTGTGTATATTTGGTCTATATTGTCCAAAACAAACAAACACACAAATAAAATACTTTAAATGTAGCTAACCTTTATTTCTATGTTTGTTAGTTTTTTTTGCATGTTTAATTAAACCTGTTCCTCCTCTTCCTCCTTTTCCTTAGGTGGCTCTTCACCCTTCTTCATCTCTCAATGCGGAGCCGTGCTCTCAGTTTGCGCATGCCCTCTCTCTCTCTCTCTCTCTCTCTCTCTCTCTCTCTCTCCCTCTCTCCCTCTCCCCCCCTGCAGCTGTGCGCGCGCTGCTCCTCACCTGTTCAGGTAACACCTGTGAGCCAATCAGGATGAGGCTGAATCGGCCCGAGCCTCGTGTCCGTTAAACTTGGACCCAGTATTCTCAGTCTGATCCGGATCACGTCGGGTCCGGGTCTCTGAGGGGGGAGGGGGGCTCAATTATCCCTCCGTGTGAAGATAGGTGGCGCGTGCTGCTCGGAGGTCTCGCGCCTGCTTGTGTTGCAGTGACAGGAGGCTCGCGGGGAGGCGTCACGTCAACTGCTCTGAACCCCGACCCGAACCTGGACCAGGACCAGGACCTTCAGACCCGGACCCTCAGATCCGGACCCGGATCAGGAGTTCCAGGCCGGTTATTTGCTGTGAATGTGAGGGAGGACACGCGCAGCCGCCCGTTGCCGTCCGGTTCTCCGGAGCCTGCCGCGGATCCCGGTACGTATGTCCGTCCGTCTCCTCTCTGCTCCAGGAGCCAATCACAGCGCGCGCACCTGAGCCGCGTCCACCTGAGCGACAGGTGAGAGTGGAGCATACAGGTGCGCGCTCCCGCCGCCCGCTCCCGCTACATCAGATTGAGGTTTTAGAGTCAGCACGAGAAGCTGAGGGACTGTCCTCCTCCCCGGCCTCTCTGCTCCATCAGCGGCCGAACCGGCGGAGGAGGCCGTAGAAGAGCAGGTCTGTCCCCGCGTCCTGCGCCGCCGCTCCCCGCTGTCAGATCCAGACCTCCCGCTGAAACCTCTGGTTTGGTCCAGGTAGACAGGACCAAACCTGCCCCCCCCGGCCCCTGGTTCCGCGGGTTGACGGAGCAGGCAGGTCGGAGAAGAGGAGGTCCGTCCTCCGCTGCCGCCGCTGGAACATCACGCGAAGGAATTCGGCCGCAGGATGAGCTGAGCGACTGCTTCATATTGAGCCCCATCACCCTCCCCGGAGCCCCGGTAACCCGGGTCAGACCGGGTTCAGGTCCGCTGTTAAATGTGTCAGAATAAACAACGGATGTTTGACCTGATAGACATTACACAACTACAGGCCGAGTCTAAGGCTTATGTAACCCCGGCTCCGCTCCTCTGCACCGGAATCAGCCGGGCCGACGGATTCGGACCGGGCAGAGCAGGGTGAGGCCCGGCAGGTGAGGCGTGAGGAAATGCGAAAACCGGAGCAGCAACACACAAACAAAACACTCTAAGACACCAATGAAAAAATACAAAAAGAGACTAAATTTCTCAAAAAAACAATAAATAAACGAATAAATAAACAAACAGTTTAGCCTATTTATTTATTCGTTTATTTATCAGAAACAATTAAATACGGAACAAATGAAAGTGCTCCGTGCGATCGGCGGATGCGCAAAGAAAAGCTGATAAAACTACAAATAAACAACAAATAAACACAAACAAATAAAATTAAAAATCCAACAAATGAACACAAACAGACAAACAAAATGAAAACCAACAAATAAACAAAAAGCAGCGGGGGATGGAGGAGATCAACAGGTCCAGGGTTAATGTGGGACCAGATGAGGAAGACCGGTCGCGGTGTGTGTGTGTGTGTATGTGTGAATGTGTGTGTGTGTGTGAATGTGTGTGTGTGTGTGAATGTGTGTGTGTGTGTGTGTGTGTCTCCTCCTCCTCCTCCTCCTCCTCCTCCTGTCAGACCACAGTCTCTCCTCATCTCAGATCGGTCGGACGGGGACGCGGCGCGTCTGTCTCCAAAAACAACCCAGAAACAAACCCCAAAGTCCCGCAGAGAAGAGCCGGGTCCGCCGGGCCCGGAGTTCCGCTCCAACTTCACCAAGTGTTAACAAAGTGCAGTCCGGGTCGAGGACCGGGTCCTGGATTTACTTTGTGGTCTCTGCTGGTTGTCAGGGAGCGGGAGGAGGAGGAGCAGCGGATCCGGATCAGACGGACCCCCATGCGGACTGACATGATGGCGGAGGGTCCGCGCGGCAAGAGGCGAAAGCAGGCCAACCCCCGGCGGAAGAACGGTACGAACCCGCACACACCCGCACACACCACACGCACAAAGTCCCGCAAAGTCCCGCAGACTGGCCCCGGCTCCGCCCGGGCCGGTCCGCGGGAGCTTGGAGACCGGGACTGGAACAAGCCAGGTTTAGGTTTGACCAGGGAGAACCGTTATCCAGACCGGAGGACTCCAGGCACCGGGTCCGTTTCCGGGTCCGGGTCCAGGTCCACACTGTCTGCTGCGTCCTGCAAACTCATTTGCACAAATTTCCACACTTTGTTGAACTTTTTTTTTTTTTTTTTTTTTTAATCGCCGATATCCGCGAAAACCAGGAACCAGAGTCTGATGAAAACACTTTATTTAACCGTTCATCTGTTTCAATTCGTTGATCTTCTTTTTCTTCTTTTATTTTTCTTCTATTTCTATTTTTACTCTATTTTTAAATCCGGTATTTGTCCGATTTTTTTCGTTTTTATTTAAAATCCGCCACTTTTTCTTCAGTTTTATATTCTTTTGTTGCAACTGATGAATCTTTTTTTTTTAACTGAACCGAAAAAATAATAAAAGCTGAAAATAATTCGTCATTGAATCCAAACGAAAAGGAAGGAACTGAACACCAATTTAGTGATTTAATTTATTTTTTTTTTTAAAAAGTGCAGGAAAAACAGTGAAAATAAATGTATTTTTTTCTGCTGGTTTCATTTTAACGCAGACGTTTTTATTTAAATGGTCAAAGTATAGCAGTTAATTTAACTGAGTCTGAGTCCCAGTTTGAATCCAGGTCTGAGGGTCTGAGTCCTGGTCTGAGGGTCTGAATCCCGGTCATGGTCCCGGTCTCGGGGGGTTTGATGGTTCATGAGGAGGGGGGGGTCCTAGTGAAACCAGATCTGGGCCCTGGGTCTTTGTGTGCTGGAGTCCAGCTGTGTGTTCAGCTGTTTCTGGGTCCAGTCCACATCGATCCGCTTCACACCATAGATCTGGACCCTCCCTGTTGATGGGAGTGTTTTGGTTGAAATGAAGGATTGGACTTTGATATGTGTGGTTTTGGTGCTGATGTGGGTTCATGTGGGTTCGAGTGGATCCAGATCTGGGTTCAGGTTTTATTTGGATTCTGATGAATCCACGTCTTTTCTCTGTCAATGCTGAATTTGTGTCTGCAGTTGGTATTTTATGTTGATGAAAAATGTGACTTTTTAGTGGAGAATAGTGTAGAGTTTAGTGTAATTATGTGGTTTCAGTTTGTGGATTTAAACTGTCTCAACATTTTTTGAAAGACTTTATTTATGTGTGTGTGGATTGGAGGCATTTTCTGAAGCTGAATGTGTGTCTCCGGTTTAGGGAAGTCCTCTGTTTTTCTGTGAATTCAGGTTCTATTGTTCTATCATCGGTTCCGTGTAGATTTAACTCCTGTTAAAGTCGAGGTCGTGGATTTATTTTCGGTTCTTCTAGAATTGTTTCCATTAACATGGTTTCTTCTTCTTCTTCTTCTTCTTCTTCTTTTTTCTCTTTGTGGACATTTGTGCTTTTGGGTAAATATGTAGAAGTGTAATGTGTCCCTTTAGTTTTGTCTCAGTTTTAAGTTTATTGTGTTGTCTTTAAATACAACCATTTGGACTGTCTGCTGGTCCTGATGTGGACATGTGCGTGTTCTGCTTTAAGATGTTCTCAACATGTTTATGGTTCTGTAGCATTTCCTGGGATTCCATGTTGTCTCTGTTTCCCATGTCCATGCCTTCTCACTGCAGCGTTCTGGTCTTCCTCTGGACACTGTGTCCATGTCTCTGTTCATGTCCATGTCCGTGTCCTGGTTTTCCTCTGGACACCGTGTCCCTGTCCTGGTCTTCCTCTGGACACCATGTCCATGTCCGTGCTCATGTCCATGTCCGTGTCCTCGGCGGTGGTTTTTCCGGGGCTGTGTCAGCCTCCTGTTGGACCATTCATGCCACATGTCTCACAGACGTGTCATTGTCCTACCGTCCGTCCACTCTGCTGCTGTTTACTGCTTAAACCTGATCACACCAAACCTAGCTGGACCTGGACCTAGATCTGGGTCCCAGACCCGGACCTGGATCCCAGAACCTGTCCAGGAAGTGACAGGAAACACTTTAACATGTGTTAAATAAAAGTCACAAAGTCTCTCTGAGCTTTGTCCTTAAAGCTGAGAAGAGACATGAGGATGAAATGTGGCCAAGGTCAAACACGATGAGGGTTTATAAACCACAAGGGCCAGGACCAGGACCAGGCCTAGGGTCAGGACCGGGGCAAGGGTCAGGACCAGGACCAGGACCAGGACCAGGACACTTTATCAAGATCAGGACTGAAGGAAAAGACAAAGACAGTAGAGATGGGACCTAATGATCCACAATCTGACAAATGTGTTTGTTTCACACACGAAAAGACACATAAAGACAGACACGAAAAGACACACAAAGATAGATATGTAAAGATAGACATGAAAAGACACGCAAGGATAGACACGTTAACTCTTTCCCTGCCAGACTGTTTTACAGTGAGTTGCTAGCGAGCGCCAGCCTTTTTGGTCATATCCACTAATCTTTGAAGGCCCATTGAAAATGTTGGGCTATGAATATGTGAACACTGAATATATCAAAAGAAAGAACAGAGCTTCAACTGTTAAACAAAAAAATATTTTATTCTATCTTCATTCGTTCGTGAGGTACAAACATTTGCATATTGGTAATTTTCAGGAAAAAATGACATCTTGAGATAAAAAATGAAAAAATTGCATTTTTTTCAAAGATATTGATTTTCAAGATAAAACTGATTTCCTATTTACATTTTTGACTCTTTTCTATTTACAAACAGTAACACTGTATTCAAAATCACAAAATAAAATAATGATAACAATAATAATAAAGAGTTCTAAAATATCCCAACATTCCACAAAATGTTAGGAGAAACCAAAGACTACACACCAAACTTTACACAAAACATCTCCTAAAGCACCAGATTCCTTATAAACTTAACATATTTACATACATCAATTATGAGTCATTCACATATTAGTTTAGTCTTTTTTTAATACTTCCATATTCCTTATTTTCAACAAAAACAATACAGAAAGAAATGCACGTCCTCTTGCTGTGTTTAATCTGTAAATAATTATATGAAAATGTAGTTATTTATCTATTCATATGTATTTATTGATTTCATACAAAAGCCAAATAAAACAGTGTCTTACCTCTGTCACCGCTGGCATTAGGGAGCTGAGAATCATCTATGTGATGAATCCGCTCTGTGTGAACAGTGTCATAATCTGAACTCACACTGTCTTAAAGATGAAGACTAGGCATCCTTTTTCTTGTCCCGCATCTGGTTATCTGTCTTCTCCTTGAAACTCTACTATAAATTGAAACTCTACTATAAATGTCTCTTATATCTTTCTACCGTCTGTGATTGTCTACGCGTACCTCCGTTTCCACACAGCCCACGCTGTCTCCCTCATCTCCGTGTCCCACCTGTGTTCCTCTGTTTCCTTGTGGCAGTCTCCGTCATCTCGTATTTCTCCGTCGCTGTCTCTAGAAAGTTCTTCTGAAGTTCTGTCATATCTTGAATAGTCGGAGTCTGTGTCCATAATCATCTTTAAGGCTTTTGAAACTGCGCGCATTTCCCGCGGAGCCAGCATTTTCCCATTTTCCCATTCAAAGTGAATTGTTCTGACAGACACAAAAAGACATGTACAAAAACATTTTCTTCCGCTTTATCTGGGTCCGGGTTCAGGTCGCGGGGGCATCAGCCTGAGTAGAAAGGCCAAGGCTTCCCTCTCCCTGGCCACCTCTACTAGTTCCTCCGGGGGGATTCCAAGGCGTTCCCAGGCCAGCTGAGAGATGTAATCCCTCCAGCCTATCCTGGGTCTACCCTGGAGTCTCCTCCTGTTTGGACATCCCTGGAACACTTCACCAGGGAGGCGTCCAGGGGGCATCCTGACCAAACCACCTCAGCTGGCTTCTCGTGATGTGGAGGAGCAGCGGCTCTACTCTGAGCCCTTCCCGGATGGCCGAACTCCTCATCCTGTCTCTAAGGGAGAAGCCAGCCACCCTGTGGAGGAAACTCATTTCCACCGCTTGGTTCTGCGATCTTGTCCTTCCGATCACTACCCGCAGCTCGTGACCATAGGTGAGAGGAGGAACGTAGATTGACGGGTAAATCGAGAGCTTTGCCTTTTGGCTCAGCTCCTTCTTTACCACAACACACCTGTACAGGGTCTGCAATACTGCTGACGCTGCACCAATTCGCCTGCCGATCTCTCATTCCATCCCTCCCTCACTCGTGAACAAGACCCCGAGATACTTAAACTCCTCCACTTGGGGCAGTGACTCTTCTCCAACCCGGAGAAGGCACTCCACCCTATTCTGACTGAGGACCATGAAGTCATTGTTATGGACAAACTGTGTCTTGTGCAGAAGTCCAATAACAGAACACCACTCGGGTTCAGATCAGGTAGGCCATTCCTCCCAATCACACCACTCCAAGTCACACTCTCATTGCCCATGTGAGCATTGAAATCCCCCAGTAGAATAATGGAGTCCCCACTTGGAGCACCTTCCAGTGTATCATCTAGAAACCCCAAGAGGGCTGGGTACTCTGAACTGTTGTTTGGTGCATAAGTACAGACAACAGTCAGAGTCCGTTCCCCAGCCCGAAGGTGTAAGGAAGCAACCCTCTCATCACTGGGGTAAACAGGCAAGCACTGAGCCAGACACTAACCCTAACCCTACAAGTAATCCCAAATAAAATTTGACCCATAATTTGACCTGAACTAGGTTTAATGGGACCCTGAACCAGGTTTAGTCCAATCCCAAGCCAGGTTTAATGGAATCCTGAGCCAGGTTTAGTTCAACCCTGAATCAGGTTTAGTAGAACCAGGACCCAGGTTTAGTCTCACCCCGAATCAGTTTTAGTCCAATCCCGAACCAGGTTTAGTGGAAACCTCAACCGGGTCCAGGTGCATAAAGAACCCTAAACCCAGCCCAAACCAAACTGGTCTGATGATGTGAGTTTGAGTTTGACTCAGTTACTGTTGTGGACACAGGATGTGATGTTTAACTTAACCTTTTCTGTCTTTTACTTATTACTTTTGTCTAATTAACTCTTTTTTTAATGTTGGCAGTTTTTATTTGTGGGTCAGACCAAGTGATCATGTAGGCGCAAAGTTGCTGTTCAATGACGTGTAACTTTTTAACTGAATGACACAAATAAGTTTATTTTATATTTCTGTGTAGGTATTAACAAGTACTTTAAATTGGTATGTATGATCATTTGCCAGTTAGCTTTATTATGTGAAAATTACAAAAAACATGCTCAGTCATGTAGCCCCTGAAAAAGTACATCAACTTTTTGATCCTATAGTATGTCCTTGTGTCTCCAAAACACAGTGCACTGTGTTGTTGTTGAGCCAGGGTAAGAGGAGGAGGAAGAGCAAAAGGAGGAGGAAGAGGAGGAGGAGGAGGAGCAAAAGGAGGAGGAAGAGGAGGAGGAGGAGCAAAAGGAGGAGGAAGAGGAGAGCGAGAAACTAAACAAAATAAACTGGAAAAAAAACTGAAGGAACCTTTCCTCCTCCTCTTCTTGCTCCTTTTCCTCCTCTTCTTCCTCCTGCTCCTCCTCCTTCTCCTCTTCTTCCTCCTCCTCCTCCTCTTCATCCTCAGAACTTGTGTCTCATGTGGAGTTTCAGACGTGACCTCTGGGTCTCATTCATCTATAAATCTATGGATGTTGCAGACCCTCCCCAGGTCACTGTTAGCCAGTATCCCCCCCACCACCACCTCCAACGTCTAACTCTTCTTCTTCTGTGCCATCTCACAGGCCCCCCATGATGCCTCTGTGCTGTGGTATGGTGGTGTGTGAATGCGTCTGAACTTTTGCGATCTGTGTATTTCAAGGTGACTGACATGTACACATCATAAGCCCCTCCCCCTTCACCATGTGCACATTTTCTTCATGAGTGAGTTCTGGTGACATTATGTTGCCGTTAGCCTAAACAGGCCGATTCACCACCAAGGTCACAACACAACAGAGGAACACCACAGAAACACAACCACACTGAGGTGATGGAGGAGGAGGAGAAGGATGAGGAGGAGTAGGAGGAGAGGGAGGAGGATGAAGAAGAGGAGGCGGAGGAGTGATAACTGAAAAATCTGCTGTTTTTTTACTTGATTTAGTTTAGTTGCATTTTCACCACAATCTCAAACTGACAAATGACCAACAACTGTGTAATGACGCAACTCTGAGGGTTCAGGGGTCTCAGGGTTCAAGGTTCACAGGGTTCAGGGTTCTCACGGCTCAGAGTTGACAGGGTTCAGGATTCTCAGGGTTCACAGGGTTCTCAGGGTTCTCAGGGTTCACAGGTTTCAGGGTTCTCAGGGCTAAGGGTTCTCAGGGTTCAGGGTTCACAGGACTCAGTGTTCTCAGGGTTCACAAGGTTCTCAGGGTTCAGGGTTCACAGGACCCAGTGTTCTCAGGGTTCACAAGGTTCTCAGGGTTCAGGGTTCACAGAGGTCAGAGTTTAGGGTTCTCAGGGCTCAGGGTTCACAGGGGTCAGAGTTTAGGGTTCTCAGGGCTCAGGGTTCACAGGGCTCAGGGGTTTCAGGGTTCAGGATTCACAGGGTTCAGGATTCTCAGGGTCTGGGTTCAGGGTTCAAACCCCTGCAGATGTTTATAACCTCCTGTTTGTAGAAGAATCAGAGGTCCAGGTCTCAGCTGAGACGTGGACCATCAGTCAATACTGTAGTTCACTCAACCTGTTCAGACCTGACCTCCCCCCATTGGTCCCTCCCTCTCAGGGATGAGTCTGTTTGATTGGCCAAAGTCCTGCGGCAAGGTCACACACATGGAACAATCAATAACGGATGGTCGGGTGGGGTCACATGACATGAGTCCAGACCAGCAGCGTTCAGCCAACAGATGAATGAACGGATACATACAAGCCCCGCCCACTCTGTCTGCCCTGGTCTCATCTGGTCTTAGATATTCTCACCTGGTCTCATCTGGTCTTAGATCTGTCCGTCTCTGAGTTCTTCTCTGTTCTGATTCAGGGTCAGTTTGTGTTCAGACTGTTTCAGTTTCTAGACTTTTCTTTGTAAATTGACTTATTTCAGGTTCATGTTGGACTGTGTTCACATTCTGTTTTTCATGGATTTGTGTCACATTTTAAATTTTTAAATTTTTTTATTTAACCTTTACTTAACTGGTTAAGTTAGTAGAGAACTGATTCTCATTTCCAATAACAGCCTTGTCATATTTAGGTCTGTCTTCAGTTTTATTTTTTTTGTTTTTTTACACAGATTGAACCTTCTGGTTTTGTTTTTGCTGGAATAGTATCATATTCTAGACCTCAGTGTTCCTTGTTGGTTTTTCAGACAGATTTACATTCTGACCTGCAGAACAGCCCTTGTCCAGTCTCTCTGAGTTCTTGTCTTGTGGAGGGGTTCACCTCTTCAGATCAGGAGGACTCCTCTGTCTTCTCAGTCTTAACCTTCTCAGGCCACATCAGGTCAGCAGGACTCACATATCCACCAATTAAAGTAATGAGGCCGAGTAGCGCTGAGTGCGATCCGGCCTCGGGGGAGTCCGGCTCCACCGGGTCCATGATGTGACCTTGGACGTATCAGGCATGACACTGTGTCAAAGCCACTTCACAGCGGACTCGTGAAGGAAACCTCTGCACCTCTGCAGGCTGCCACACAGTCCAGCAAGTCCAACAAGTCTACAAAACTGGAAGAGTTTAGAGGTCCAGGGGATCAGGACTGTTCCAGGTGGTCCTGGTGAGACCATGAGGACCAGATATTTGATATTAAGGTATGACCACGTCTTGAATACCACAAGTTTAACAACAACCTGAAAAACACAAGACAGCAACACATGTTTTATTGAGATGAGTAGTAGGGTTGGAACTTGGAGCAGTTTTTCTGAGGTGATATTCAGGATGCAGTGTTTCCTTGGTGTTTTTTCAGACCTGGTTATGACGTGTTTTTATCTGGTAATAATAGTAATATCAGAGATAATTTAATGTCATTAAATTAAATGTTCTGTGATTTAAAGGGTTAAACTAATAAACAAACTAATAAATTTAATTTGCATAAAGTTTTCCAAGTAGTCACGTGATTTTCAAGTTTGATTCCTTCAGCATATGATGAAGATGGTGATGATGATGATGATCAATCAATCAAATTATATTTATATAGCCTCACATCATAGCAAAAGTTATCTGATGGGGAGTTCAGACAGGAGGAGGAGCAGAGAGGACAGACATGAGGAGGAGCAGAGAGGAGGACAGACAGGAGGGGGAGCAGAGAGGAGGACAGACAGGAGGAGTAGCAGAGAGGAGGATGGACAGGAGGGGGAGCAGAGAGGAGGACAGACAGGAGGAGTAGCAGAGAGGAGGATGGACAGGAGGGGGAGCAGAAAGGACGACAGACAGGAGGAGGAGCAGAGAGGAGGAGGAGCAGAGAGGAGG
>JAPQRQ010000015.1:31032975-31044213 GCA_037367365.1 Apogon talboti
TGTGTGTTTGTATGTTTTTGCAGTGTGTTTGTGTGTGTTTTTGCTGTGTGTTTGTGTGTTTTTGCGGTGTGTTTGCCGCATGTTTGCGTTTTTGGCGTGGTTTTGTTGTGTGTGTGTTTTTGTGGTGTGTTTGCGTGTTTTGTTGTGTGTTTGCCGCATGTTTGAGTGTTTTTGCTGTGTGTTTGTGTGTTTTTTGCCATGTGTTTGCGTTTTTGGCGTGTTTTTGAGTTGTGTTTGGTGTGTTTTTGCTGTGTGCATGTTTGGTGTGTTTTTGTGTTTGCGTGTTTGGTGTGTTTTTGCTGTGTGTTTGCAGCTGATGCCTGACTGCTGTCCTCCCATCTGTCTGTGTTTCTGCAGGTAAACGTCCTCATCAGTGTCAGATCTGTAAAAAGGCCTTCAAACACAAACACCACCTGATCGAACACTCACGCCTCCACTCCGGAGAGAAGCCTTACCAATGCGACAAATGTGGAAAACGCTTCTCACACTCCGGTTCGTACTCACAGCACATGAACCACCGCTACTCCTACTGCAAGAGGGAGGCGGAGGAACGCGAGGCAGCCGAGCGAGAGGCCCAGGACAAGGGAGGAGGAGGAGGAGGAGGAGGAGGCCCGGAGCTGCTGATGAGGACCGCCTACCTGCAGGGTCTGGGACCCCTCAGGTATCCGGACCCTGAGGACCGGCGGGAGGATGGGACCGGAGCGGGAGGCGAGGAGGCCATGGGACCAACTGAGGTCGGGGACAAAACGGTGTACGAGGAGGTGACAGATGGACAGGAGGCAAGTTTCAGGGAAAGGGAGGAGGAGGAGGAGGAGGAGGAGGAAGAGGAGAGGAAGGATGATGAAGAGGAGGACGAAGGCAAAGACACCACACTTATGATGGACGAGGGCTCAGAGGGAAAGACGGACAGCAAGTCGGACCAGGAGGACTGATGGGTAAAGACAAAGGGTGGGCGGGGCTGTAATGACAGCGGGTGAGCAGGGCTGTAATGACAGAGGGCGGGGCTGTAATGTCAGAGGGTGGGGCTGTAACGACGCATCATGAAACAACTGGACCAAACCAAATACATGTTCACATCAACACGGAACAACACGCATTTAACAACAATTCGTAACATGAAGCAGTAAAATCTCCTTGTGAAATAAATCAGGAAATGTTGACTGATTAGAACATCAGGTTCATTATTCAGCTCAGCTTCAGCTCCATGTATCAACCATCCCATTCATTTCTAATAGGAAAACGTCATAAAAATGACCAAACCCTGAACTCTGCCTCATTCTTTTATCAAACGTTAACGTCAGTATGTGGAGGTTGAACCCAGTATTTATCCAATCACAGCTGAAACCTGATGCTTTTTTGCATCTGATTTTATATTTAGTGCTTTAAGCTGTGAATCTACGTCTACATTCAGCATCTGAGGCTGAAGTTTTCCAGTTACTGGTTTGAGGTCCGAGTTTCCCTTTTAACAGCTGCATTTGAATCAGTTTGAAGAGGAGTTATTTATTGACCTTAACACCAAAAAAAAAAAAAGATTTATTTTCCTTTTAAGCTTTGAAATCAAGCTGAACAGAACAACTGGCCATAAATAAGTGAAACCTGTTGAAATGTGCAGATAAATAAACCTGAAGTGGAGATGAGCTGTGACATGTCTGTGTTCAGGTCAGTCAATGCCTTTAACTGTGGTTTAATCTGGAATAATTGCAATATCGTGATTGAGTAACGACCTAATTCTAACAGGCCTTGTTTAAATACAAACTCAGTGAGTTTTATTATAAATATGATAAAAACTGAACCGAGTCGACTCTGGTGGCTCCATTTGGTTTGTCTACGTCAAAGCTCCTGCGGGTTTTGGAAGAGTTCAACAGGTTCAGGGCTGATGACGATAAACCGGTCACAAAAGTATTTATCATTAAATCCAGGATTTAAATGAGATTCACTGAAGCTGCGTTTTATAAATGCGACTTTTCTGCCATGTTGAAGTGATGTGTGCGATGTTTTGTGGTATTTCCACACAATGCGTCGTCACAGGGACTGTTGAAACATCCACTTTATGCAAAAAAGAAGTAATAATGTCTATTCTCCTGCAGTGAAGCTGTGTTTGTGTACAGTATTATTCTAAACGCTGTGTCCCCGTCCATGTCCCGCCGTCTTTGAAGTCTGCTTCAACCCTGAATCACTACGAAATTAAAGAAAAAGATGTAAAAAGAGGGACGGTGTGGAGCAGGCGGCGGCAGTGGCGGTGGCGTCCTGTCAGTGTTGACGTGCTTGTGTCTCTTTTACTGTGACGTTTTGATCCTTTCTGTTTTTGGAAACACCAACTAACCACATGACTCGGGCCTCCGATGTCTTCTATCTGTTTATGTGAAGGAACATTTAAACCTGTGTCTGATCTGAATCCATTGTCCATGTGACTCTTAAAGGAGGACAAGTGGGATCTGAAAGGGCTCAGGTCCACTCGGAACCTGGATCCAGCCCGGGTCAGGTTCTTTCCTCCAGAGAAAGCCTTATATATGCAAACCTGTGGAGTGCCATCCCTGTGTCAGTGTTATTGTAGATTTTAGTTTACACGTTTGTGCAGTTCTGTCAGTGTTAACTTCATGTTGTTTCTGTTGCTACACAAACATGATTTCTGTTTTTATTTGAGAATGACCGTTTTATTTATGTGATTCATTTTATATTTCCTAATTTTATTTATTTCATACTGTAGTGTACAGTATTGGAGTTCCTCACACATAGATATATTTTAGTAAAATGATGCTTTTGTTGCTCTGATTCAACGTCGATAGTCTGGTGTTTTGAAATATTCACTCTGTCTTTTTGTTTCTCTTTGTTTTAACTACTGGAAATTCTAAATTTGGGGAACTTTTGATACAATGATTATTGTGAAAACACTGTATTTTTAAGATTTAAAAAATCCACTTTATTCATCCCACTGTAGAGGTGAAGATGGACTGATGAAGATGATGAAATGAATTCCTGAAATGTCTGAAGTATTATTATTGAATTTCTCTTCAAATGCTCGAATAAATGTAGCCAAAATTAAATTTTAATAAAATTGTGTTATTCTTCTTGTAACATGTTGTCTGTTTGACACACGTTAAACACAGTTCAGGGAGCAGATTTAGGTGGTGTGGGTCATGGCCTATTTAAAGGTCCACCTGCTGAAGGTCCACCTGTGCCCTGTAGGGTAGACCTTCCGTGTAGATCCACATGTTGGCCGTGGAAACACATCCGTTTGTCGGACCCAGTTGCTGTAATCACACACTCGTCTGTTTTTAGCTTCCTCGTGTTACTGTTACATTTCTTTTCAGTCACATCATCGTCGCTCTGCTCAGAACAGACTTAGCCTCTTCCACTTCTACACCAACATGCATTTAATATTTGATTTACTTAGTTTATCATTTAATGGTAGAAAACAGTATACATCATCTCATGCTTATACATGAATTTAGGTTAATCTTTAATATTTTTTCCAACATGAACACACCTGACTATATTTAGTATAATTTTTTATGTAACCATGACATCATACAGTACATCAGCTGTTCTGTGTTGTCATGTTCAGTTTGATATGAAATAAAATGATTCCAAACTGTACAAACTGTAAATATGTAAAATAAATAAAAAGTATTAGTACTAAAATATTATTATTGTCTTTACATGCTAAAACGTTGATTTCATAAGTCTTTAAATACAGGAGATATTAAATGACCATCACTAATGCTAGCAAAAATGCTAACAGCATAGCTAACATCCATGATTTTGATTTTAGTACTGCTAGCTATTGCTACTAGTGCTAATGCTAACAGTAACACTGCAGCTACGCTTTAATATTAGCACTGCTAGCTACTACTGTTACTACTGCTGCCAAAGCTAACAGTAACAGCCAATGGCTTTATCAAAGATATTCAGACAGAGGATGCATCTTTTATCTAAAACCACTGCTTTAGATAAAATAAAATAAAATATCCCTGGTCCTTTTATGTATTTTTATGAATTTTTTTAAAGCATTTAACATTTAAAGGCTGTTTATTGAAATTTACTATAGTTTTTCATCCACTTCCTGAAGAAAATGTGGGACTGGCCTTAATAGGACGTGATGACGTAGGACGTCAACGCTGACAGATGCAGGAAGAGGTGAGTGAGCCGGCGGTTGTTAACTGACTGTCTACGTGTGAGACCTCGGGCCGCAGTTTGAGCTCTGTGTGTCCACTGTATGAAGTAACGGAGTGGGATTAGAACCGGGGACAGCCGGTCAGAGTGCTCCGGTGCTCTGTGGGGGTGTTCGCCATCGGAGAACCGGGAGGAGAGGGCCGTTTATGACCGGGGAGTTAGCCGGTAGCTGCTAGCCATTAGCCTGTCCTATAAAGTGAAGTTTGAAGTGAAATAAAGTCACCGTTTGAGGCTTAATGTATTTGTGAAGAGAAGAAGAAATGTATTTAAATTGAAATAAAGATACTGTGCAGCGTAATATATGCTTAGAGGGGACTACTATGTTACTAGAATATAAAATGATGTTAAGTTGGATCCTAAACCACGTGTAATTGGTCTTAAGACATTTTATTTTATCATTTTATTGAACATTGTGGTTTCAGACGTTTGGATCCATGTCTGAATATTCTGTCATTTAGGTGTATGAGATTTATGTAACGTTACCACAGGATCCGTAGAATTAACTATCACTGAAATGAAGACAGGTTATGAGTTAACTTTGTACAAATGACAGAATAATAATATAAAATAGGCCTGAACCAGCAATTTGCGTGATTTCACATTCATAACCAAATGACTTGAAATGAGTCAAAATGAAACTGTCAGATTATGAGGTGGCAGATTTGGACTATCATCTAGACTAGAGTCAGAAATAAAACCACCTGAAACCGACAGAAACACTTCTCAGATGTAATAAACAAACAGAGTTCAAGGTTTAGGTCAAGCAGACGTCGTCAGCTTTGACTTCAGCTCATTATGGCTGTTAACTAGTCGGTAACTAGTCGGTTGATTAATGTTCAGTAATATTTGAATTAGTTCTATTTGGTTTATTATTTCATGTATTTTAGTTTTCAGTTTGTTCTTGTGTTCAGTAAGGTGTTGTAACGTATTTACCAGTTACTGGTGGGTAGTTAATATTCAGTTATGGTTGGTTAGCTATTGTAACTATGTTATTTACTAGTTACTGGTGGGTAGTTAATATTCAGGTATGGTTGGTTAGCTGCTATTTATTGTACAACTATTTTTTTATCATTTAGTTATGGTTGGATAGTTATTCAGTTATTGTCAGTTATTTTTAATTAACTATTGTTTAGTTAGTTATTGTGGGTTAGTTATCTCCCACTCATGGATGTTTAGTTATTCATATATTATCTGTTAGTTAATAATTAGTTGTAATTGGTTAGACATTATGTAATTATGGTTGGTCAGTTATTTCTCTCATTATTCATGTTGTTTTTGTTTGTTAGTTATTGGGTTACGGCTAGTTATTATTTAGTTATCATTCAGTTAGTTATTATTTAGTAATGGTTTATTAATTAGTAGTTATTTATGGTTGGTTATTTTTAGTTCTTGTTTAATTAGCTATTATTGGCTAGTTATTCTCAGACGTTATTTATGGTTGATTTCTTTCTTTTTTTTTGAGTTTGTTAGTTATTGAGTTCCACTCAGTTATTATTTAGTTATAGTTGGTTACTTATTGATCAGATAGTTATTGTTAATTAGTTATTAAGTAATGCTTGCTTATTATTGAGTTATGGTTGGCCACTTATACAGGATTTTAGTTATTGTGCTGATGGTTATGGTTGATTAGTTATTGTTGGTCAATTGTTGAGGTCCCAGTTATTATTAAGGTTCCACTTGATTTGTTATGTTTTAGTTATTGTTCAGATAGTTGTGGTTTAGTTGTAGTTCTGGTTGATTTTTCATCATCAGTCATTGATGGTTAGTTGAGTTCTTCTCGGCCATTGATTAGTTATGTTTTCATTCTGGTTGATTAGTTGTTTTAGTTACAGTTCTGGATGATTAGTGGTGGCTTAGTTATAGTTGTTGATTAGTTGTGGTGTAGTAGTAGTTGTGGTTGATTAGTGGTGGTTTAGTTATAGTTGGGTTGATTAGTGGTGGTGTAGTTATAGTTATGGTTGATTAGTTGTTTTTTAGTTATAGTTCTGGTTGATTAGTGGTGGTTTAGTTTTAGTTGTGGTTGATTAGTTATGTTTTAGTTTTACTTCTGATTGATTAGTGGTGGTGTAGTTATAGTTGTGCTTGATTAGTTGTTTTTTAGATATAGTTGTGGTTCATTTATGGTGGTTTAGTTATAGTTGTGGTTGATTAGTGGCAGTGTAGTTATAGTTGTGTTTGATTAGTGGTGTGGTTGATTAGTGGTAGTTTACTTATAGTTTTGGTTGATTCATCATCATTCAGTCATTATTGGTTAGTTGGTGAGTTGTCCTAGGTTATTATTTAGTTCTGGTTGATTAATGGTGGTGTAGTTATAGCTATGGCTGATTATTTGTGGTGTAGTAATAGTTGTGGTTGATTAGTTATTTTTTAGTTATAGTTCTGGTTGATTAGTGGTGGTTTAGTTATAGTTCTGGTTGATTCGTGGTGGTTTAGTTATAGTTATGGTTGATTAGTTTTTTAGTTATAGTTGTGGTTGATTAGCGGTGGTTTAATTATAGTTGTGGTTGATTAGTGGTGATTTAGTTATAGTTGTGGTTGATTAGTGGTGGTTTAGTTATTGTATAGTTGTGATTGATTAGCAGTGGTTCAGTTATAGTTCTGGTTGATTAGTGGTGGTTTAGTTATAGTTGTGGTTGATTAGTTGTTTTTTAGTTATAGTTCAGGTAGATTAGTGGTGGTTTAGTTATAGTTGTGGTTGATTAGCGGTGGTTTAGTTGTAGTTCTGGTTGATTAGTGGTGGTTTATTTATAGTTTTGTTGATTCGTCATCATTTAGTTGTTGTTGGTTAATTGCTGAGGTGTTCTCGGTTATCATTTAGAAGAGTTTCCTGCTGACTCATCCTCCCTCTTATTAATCCCTGAGCGTTGTCTGCCAGGCGGGGGATTCCCTGAGCATCTGGTGGCGTGGCTGACATTAACCCTTTGTTTCATGTTTTGGTGGAACAAAGAGCAGCGTCCTCCATGTTCACGGCAGTAGGCGACTAAAGGTGAGACACACTGGAATCCCCCGAGGTTTAACGCAAGGCTCTGTGGCGCTTCACAGACGAGGACGCTGCGTTTCAGACGGAAGGACTGAACTCACTCAGGGTTTTATTCATCTTTTCACTCATCTGTGGGTTTGTGAGAACTGAAGTCAGCAAGTTAGGGTCCAGATCTGAGGTCCACGGGGTCCATCGGTATTGGCAGGACTCCAATCTCACAACAACCGGAGGCTGAAATCAGGATCAAATTTAGATAAAATTCATAAAACTCACACCTACATTTACTATAGTTCATCTGAAGTCCAGCCCTGGAGTGATGTATGAAAAACCCAGTGATGCAGGTGATGCAGTTTGGATATTTTATAGAAACTTGAAGGTTTCTATAAAATATCCAAACTCCTCACATTGATTACATCAATTCCTACATTTAGTTAAGCTTGTAAATTAATTGAATAAATGTTTTAAACTGGATGAAGAAGCTGAAATGTACTGAAAACATCCATTAAACCAACAATGAACATTAACTTTAGAGGAAAATTATGGAGTTTAATGTTTATCATTAAATTGGTCGATTATTTAATAATTTTTGTTCATTTGATTGATTTAGTTTTAATTGTTTTCATTTTTATTGAACTGAATCAGTTCAGTCTTCATTTTTCTTGAATGTTAACCTTTTTCTTTTCAGCTGCAGGAAAGACAATTTAGACAAAATGTAAAATTGAAATAAAGTCAATAACAAACAAAATATGTGCACAGACATGGATGAGATACATGATAAGAACCTCACATGCACAGGTTCAGTCATTTGTTAATAAATGCAGAACATGTAGTTGTCTTAGATGGACATTATAACTGAAGTTCAGTCCACGTGGTTTCATCCCCATGTTGGTTTTGGTCTTTGACCCCGAGTGTTAAACCCTAGTCCTGAACCTGAATGGATGTGGTCTGAAGGCTGTGCTTTTAATCTGTGGATCTTCTTGGTTCTTCTGGACCTGATTGGCTCTTGGTTCACTAATCTACTGGCCGGCGTGTGACACAATGGTGTCCATTGTGCTGCCGATGGTTCAATCAGCGGCGTATTTTGGCGGCCGTCCTCTGAATGCGTCGTATGCTGCAGCAGTAGCGTCCTATCTGCTCATTTCCTTTCCAGATATGAGTCGTGTTCGTTTCTCGCTGCATTATGAGTTGTGTGGGCGACGCTGAGTGATGTGCATTAGTCCCTTTGTGGGCAGTAAATGGAGGAGGAACTGGAAATCACAAATCACTGGGAGGGAATTCACTGGAACGACGCAAAACGACCGTAGACAGAGCGGACGGTGGACAGATGGATCTTAATGCTGCTAATGGACACAATGGTCTGCATATTACTACTCAACAATAGACTGGATTTACTGACAGTCAGCAGGAAACGCCCAGACACATAACATCTATACACCAGCGTTTATGGGGAAAACGGTCCTAAAGAGGGTTTGTATGGGTTTATATGGGGTCCAAACCAGAAAACCACACAAAAGCACTGGGGTTATGCAGTCCACAGCAGATCCACAACGACACAACGGAATGAATGAAACAGTAAATGAGTGTGAGATTAATGATCACAGCCTCTGTCCAAAACCAGGATACACAGGGAGGAAAATGTCCCAAAAACAGCCAAAGATGTTACAGGAAATGGTTAAAGTTCAGCTCCATCCAGCACCAAAACGGAACTAATAAGGATAATAAACAGATGCTCAAACCGTTACAGTTTATTAATATCTTTGTTTTCTTTGAATGTAATTGTGTTTTATTTTAGGGTGAAGGTCCTTATGGATGAATGAATATGGGGGGAGCTCAGCAGAAGTTTAACAGTATTGATCTGTTTAGATCAGAACCACTGATCATCATTAGAGAAGACACAACTTTAAATAAACAGGGATTTTCTTCAGTCATGTGATGGATTTCATGTGATTTGTATAAAATCTGAAAATCATAAACATAATAGCATCAAACACAAGAAACACGATAGTCAATATGATAAGAGTCGACTGACTCGCCTTTCAACTGATGATTTTAAATTTTTATTCACCGTTTTTGTGTCAATTTTGACTTAAACGTGATAAAATATACAACAGTCTGTCCGTCTGTCTGACCAATCTGTCCTCCAGGTGGATCGTCCCCCCAGCGTCCTGCTGGTTGAGGCCTTTTATGGCGGCTCCCACAAACAGCTGATCGACCTGCTCAAGGAGAACATCGACATCTGCTGCACCTTTACACTGCCCGCCAAGAAATGGCACTGGAGGGCAAGGACGGCAGCGCTGCACTTTATGGAGGTCATCCCCCCCTGCCAGTCATACAGGTAACTATAGCCCCCCTACCCGTCAAACAGGGGTTAGGGGATAATGTTAGGGGTTAGGATTAGATTGTCCTTGGTATTAGTCATCCATTTTTTTTTTACAGTTTTAGTCGTTGGTTGTCTTTGGTTTTAGTCCTCGGCTGTCTTTGGGATCAGTCATTCATCCTGTTTTCATGTACCCTTTGGTCTTTCCCTGCAGAGTCCTCTTCTGCAGTTCTGTCCTGAACCTGTGCGAGCTGGTGGCGCTCAGACCTGATTTGTCTCACCTCAAGAAGATCCTGTACTTCCACGAAAACCAGCTGGTGTATCCTGTTCGTAAGGACCAGGAGAGAGACTTCCAGTACGGATACAACCAGATCCTATCATGGTAAGCAGTGCACCTGTTTGATTATGGGTCTGTGATTGGACAGTTAGCCAGGTGAAATGAGCTACAGTTACAGGTGTGGCTCTTTGAGTGTATCCTGTAGTAAATCCATAATAATTAAGGTAATGATCTGAAGATGCAGCCTCTGTAAATGGCTGGCATTACTGAGCGTCAGGCTGCACGATTGGTCAATTAGCTGAGCTGTGGGCCTAATTGAAGGCCCTCTTGTTGTAATTAATCAGTGAGGAGAAGTGATTGTTGTTGATCTGCAGGACAGCCTGTCAATAAGTCAGATCCACTCCATCTGCACTAATGAAATCACACACAGCAGATCATTAGCAGAGCTGCGACCAGACCGGCCTGATGGATTCACTAATTACAACAAAAATGAATAGAGGCGGAGCTAATGGCAGCACTCTTTAATTCACTGCTACCATCCAAAGGAAAAAGACGGAACATCAGCTGATAGACATATTCATCATCTATAGAAATGAAACATAACAACGTGATGTAAACGTCTCCATTTACCATCCTCTTCCTTAGTTTTGGTTTGTAAACTATGGTCCAAAACCTCATCTGACATCCTGGTCACATCAGCCAGTAGGAAACAAAAACACGCTAAGTAATATGACAAGGAACTTGGCTCTTGGTGACATCATGCCATTGTGATCATTGTAATGAGACACTGATCAGTCGACTCTGTGGATAACACCGGTCCTGAATACAATTATAAAACACACCTTGAATCACCCACATTCATGCACTTTGAGTTTCATGTTTAGTGATCTGCATATATGGACTCATGTAGTTTAGTATTCATCACTTGGACACAGATGTTCATTTTTACAGTGTTTCAAAAATGACCTTTTGGCCTTTTATTCATATTAATGTTTAATCCTCACTCATTGGAGATCTTCTATAGAGACAACGAACCACCTTCACTTCATTGTGAAATCTAATCAATTATGACAAAACACTAAAACAAGTCTCATCAGTCCAGGTTTAGTTTATTTTAATTTATTAGTTTATTTTTCAGGGACCATGCACAGAGAACATTAAACACAGAGTAGAGATACTCAGGACCAGGCTATAATGTTCATGTTCATTTTCATCTGTCATCCCTCGAGCAGGAAAGAAGGAAATGAAACAGACAACAGTACAAGAGAATTAAAAAGAAAAACGACACACTTAAAAGAAGTCTCGTTCAGTCAAGGTGTAGAATACAGTTGAAGGGAAGAGTCAATGCAGGCTTAGTTTATTAAATCCATGTTTTCAGGCTTGGTGGATAAATCTGTAACTTTTGTCGTGTTCCTCAGTTCAGTGGGAGTTTGTTTCATTCTGTTCTGACTGTGTATGAGCAAAGCTGATCGTCTGAAAGCAGTTTTCCAT
>JAPQRQ010000015.1:31045593-31055888 GCA_037367365.1 Apogon talboti
GACAGACAGATACAGACAGACAGACACACAGACAGATAGACAGATGCAGACGGACAAACAGATACAGACAGACACAGTTACAGACAGACACAGTTACAGACAGACACAGATACAGGCAGACACAGATACAGGCAGACACAGATACAGACAGACACACAGATAGAGTTACAGACAGACACACATACAGACAGACACAGATACAGACAGACACACAGATAGAGTTACAGACAGACACACATACAGACAGACACAGATACAGACAGACACACAGACAGACACACAGACAGACAGTTACAGACAGACACACAGAAAGATAGATACAGATGGACAGACAGACAGATACAGACAGACAGACCGATACAGACAGATACAGGCAGTGTGCCTGCTGGTCGAATTAACTAGGTTCAAGGACCTGTTCCCTGTGGAGACTCTCATACTGTGAACATGACGACGAGTTCATCTTTTGCAGATTAGATCAGATTTAACGCTGTTCACAACATCAGGATGATTCATCACTGAACAACACAAGCCTGAGCTTCAGTCAGAGGTCAACACAAAAACACACAAACCTGAGCATGATAGTGGAGTCACCCACTTTAAAATAAACATCTTAAATATCTTCTCTAATAAGTATTTGACTCTGTTGTTGTGAATGTGGCCTGTGGAGGTCCAGCTCTTCTTCTTCTGCATTGTGGAGGTGGCCTGTGGCGGTCCAGCTCTTCTTTTTTGTTGTTGTGGACGTGGCCTGTGGAGGTCCAGCTCTTCTTCTTTGTTGTTGTGGACGTGGCCTGTGGAGGTCCAGCGCTTCTTCTTTTTCTTCTGCATTGTGGATGTGGCCTGTAGAGGTCCAGCTCTTCTTCTTTGTTGTTGTGGACGTGGCCTGTGGAGGTCCAGCTCTTCTTCTTTTTCTTCTGCATTGCGGACGTGACCTGTAGAGGTCCAGCTCTTCTTCTTTGTTGTTGTGGATGTGGCCTGTGGAGGTCCAGCTCTTCTTATTCTTCTGTGTTGTGGACGTTGCCTGTGGAGGTCCAGCTCTTCTTCTTCTCTGTTGTTGTAGACCTGGCCTGTGGAGGTCCAGCTCTTCTTCTTTGTTGTTGTGGACGTGGCCTGTGTCCAGCTCTTCTTCTTCTTCTGCATTGTGGACATGGCCTGTGCAGGTCCAGCTCTTCTTATTCTTCTGTGTTGTGAGCGTTGCCTGTGGAGGTCCAGCTCTTCTTCTTTTCTCTTGTTGTGGATGTGGCCTGTGGAGGCCCAGCTGTTCTTCTTCTGCCTTGTGGACGTGGCCTGTGGAGGTCCAGCTGTTCTTCTTCTGCCTTGTGGACGTGGCCTGTGGAGGTCCACCTCTTCTTCTTCTCTAGTAAACATTCAGGTGTTTTTGCTGCGTCCACCACCATCTGCGGTCGCCGTTTTTGTGATCTCCATCCATCACTCGTCTTTGAACGCTGGAATTCAGTAATTGAATAGTGATTGACCCGAGGTGGGTTCAAAGCCTCCACATTCATCACACTGGTGTGAGCGTCTGATCTGAGTTGAATAATCCAATCAGAGCAGATCCATGTAACCAGCAGGTGTCACATCCTCCATCACTGCTCAGTCCAGTCAGGGTTTAAACCATAATCTGGACACAGATGTCAGATGAAACTCTGATCAGGCAACAAATATGTGCACGCTGAGTCAATCTTTTCTTTTCACAGAACATTCAACTGATGAGATTTTCACTCAAACTCTGAAAATAAAAACCAGGAACCCTGACTGACACCCACTGAAATCAGAGAATGTAGTAAACATGTGTAACCCTAACCCTGACCCACCACAAACCATTAAATCTACCACTGACAACCTGGTCAATCCTAACTCCAACTGCTACCCCTAACCTGGTCAACCACTAACCTTAACCAGGTCAATGTCAACCCTAACTCGTAACCCTAACCTGGTCAACCCTAACTCCAACTGCTACCCCTAACCTGGTCAACCCTAACACCAACCCCTAACCCTAATTCGTAACCCTAACCTGGTCAACTTCAACCCCAAACCCTTTGCCAACTCTACTGAGGCTGTGACAGGTGACCACTGTGTTTATGTGGTCCTGTTCTACTTCGCTGGTTCTCAGCAAGTTCCATCACAGGGGAATGAAACACCTGACAAGTTCATTCCTTAAATTCACAGATGAAGAAGGGCTGAACATCATCTTTATCCTACAGTTTATTAAACTCAGACACAACGTGACAACATTTACTGAGTCTTTAAGGACAAATCAGTGATGCAGCTTTAATTCAGTTTCTGTCACTTCAAACACACATCTGGAGATGATTATGGTCCTAAGAACCCCCCCCCCCCCCCCCTTTTAGTCTAACCCGGTGTAATCCACCAGGAGGAGGAGGATGGATGGAGGTGCAGCAGCTGTTTTCATGTTTGATGAGGAGGCTGTCGTAATCACAGCAGATTTATCAGATTAAAGTCAGCTGATTGCTGAACTGGGCACAGATTACCAGGTAGGAGAACTCATCACAACCAGAGGATTAGCAGGTGGAGGAGGATCAGGACCAGACCGGTGGGTGGACCGGTCTGGTCCTGATCCTCGTCCACTGGGTTGGTCACTGCAGACTCTGGGGTCTTCTGCACTGTCTTTTACTTTGGGAATGTAATGTCTGAAGTTTGATCCTACTCTCCTTGGATAAAGAAAGGTCTCAGATTTGGCTTCCATGCAGAACCCTGTTGTTCTGATTGGTGAAAACTGATCTGATCCTGAAGTGCCTCCTTGTGTCCAGCCGAGGCATTTCTTCTCAGGTCGTTGTGATCAGGGACGTCCAGATCTGATGTTCACTCCGAAAATGCTGTTAAATGAGTCTACATGTTGAAGTTGTCCTGAGGTGTGGTTTAGCCTAACCCGAACCCTAAATCATGATGCTGAACATCATGTACCTGAAACAGCGGCCCTTTCCATTGGCTGACCCTAACCCTAACCCATTGGCTGACCCTAACCCTCCTGTTCGTGGATCGGGTTCCGACATGTACCAGGGTTCTTCTGTATCTGATAAGTATCAACATCTCTGATTCTTCTGTTTGTTTTCAGGTTTCTGCCTGAACATAAACTCCAGCGCAGACCTGCAGAGACATCACATGTTGATGACATCAGTGTACTGCAGGCCAACCAGCCACTGCCAATCAGTGCAGACAGTGGAGACCTGAAGAGGTGAACCTGACCTTTATTTGATGACCATTTTCACGTATTACATCTGCTCAATATAAGATCTTTCACTGACTTGTCTGATTTAAAGACATGAACCCTGAGTCGGGTTCATAGACCTGAACCCTGTGTCGGGTTTAAAGACCTGTGGACAGAATGCCTTCAGTTTTTAGTTTTCTCCATAATGAGCTTTAACCAGACTGAACCTTACAGGTGTGAAAAACAGGATCCACATGGGTCCAGTCCTGATCCCAGAGTGGACCTCAGACTGGCTGAAGACCAGATCAGACCTCTGCACATCATCTGGCCTCACAGGTGGTAAGTCCTCGTCAGAAGAGAAGTTAGATATTGAATTTGAAGGTTAGTGACAATAATGAGGAATTTGAGGTCAGTTTGTATAAACAGTAAAAGTCATTTTCAGCTGGAGAACAATTTAGAGAAAAGCTGAAGACAAGTTAAAGATACAACTGAAATAATACGCTAAACTGTCGACTGACAACAAACTGAAAATAAAATTAATACAGCATAAAAATGTGTAAAAGAAACACTGACCTGCTGTTTCACATTGATTTCACCAAATGTCTGACGATCATTAAAGACACTAATATTAAAGTAATTGACTGCAGTGTGGTTACCATGGTGATTCCCCCTTTTGTACATAGTTACCATGTTGTTTCCCACCACTTGTCAGTGAAGCCAGGACCCTAATAAACTAATACTTACCTTTTTAAAGTTCAGTTTTTTGTTGCCATGGTTACCTCAAATCACTAAGAAACATCAGTTTTTTTGTGATTTGGAATCAAAATGAGATACGACAGGAAATTAAATCCAACTAAACCTTTACTATTTTGAATAGATTTCATCAGTTTTCTAGGTTTTTCATTAGTTTTGTCCTATGTCTAGGTCGTATATTAGTTGGGGGTCATTTATTAGTTTTCAGGGTCTTTTATTAGTCTTTGTGGTTGTTTTTGGGGTCGTTTATTTGTTTTTGGGGTCGTTTATTTGTTTTCGGGGTTGTTTATTACTGTTCAGGGTCGTTTATTACTTTCCGTGTCTTTTATTAGTTTTCGGGGTCATTCATTAGTTTTTAGGGTCTTCTATTAGTTTCAGGGTCTTTTATTCCTTTTCAGGGTTGTTCATTAGTTTTCTGGATCTTTTATTTGTTTTTGGGGTCATTTATTAGTTTTCGGGGTCGTTTATTAGTTTTTTGGTCCTTTAATTAATTTTAAGGGTGTTTTATTATTTTTTGTGGTGTTTTATTATTTTTTGGGGTGTTTTATTAGTTTTCAGGACTTTTATTAGTTTTTTGTTAGTTTTCAGTGTCATTTATTAATTTAGTTTTACAGGTGTTCTTTTCTTGTTCTGGGTCTTTTATAGTTTTCAGGGTTGTTTATTAGTTTTCGAGGTCATTTATTAATTTAGTTTTCTTCGTGTTCAGGGTCGTTTATTCGTGTTCAGGATTTTTTTTAGTTTTCTGGGTCGTTTCTTGACACTGGTTTGTCTTAAATCCTCTTGGACTGTGGTTTCTTCCAGTGTTTGCTGCTGTTTTCAGTTTGTTTCTGTTGCTCGTGTTGTTTTTTGCTCTAAACATGTTTCTAAATCAGATTAGAGCTCCACAGTGCAGCGGTGTGATGGTGTTTTTCACCTTCTCTTATATCAGTGACAACAGCAGCCGTGCTGTAATCTGCTGTGAACTGGATTAATGCGCTGGATTGTGGAATAAATGAGGATTTCCACAGAGACGCCGCTAATCTCTCTGATTGAAGCTCCTCTGCTCCATCTCATCTCTAGTTTTTGGCTTTAATCTGTGTGTGGCCTGGATCCTCAGATTACAGGACGTCTTATTGCAGGCTGGTAGACGTGGACAGGCAGGGGGTGGGGGTGGGGGGGCAGCTGTTTCCAGGTGAAGGAGGAGCTGCAACACCAGGTTTCGATCCAGCTTTAGGATTAAAGTGTATAAGAGGTTTGGATCATCAACAGGATCCTGATCAGGATCAGTTCACCTCCTATCTGTGACAGGATGAAAAATCTGAACAAACAGCAGCAGAACAACCACGACCCCATCAGTATAAAACGTCCACTGACAATGCCCACTGACACTGTCCACTAAAACCATCTACTAACTCCGTCCACTAACTCTGTCCACTAACCCAAATCCATGACTCTGCTATACCATCATATTCAATATTTTCTGGATCTGCATGTTAGATTGTAATGATTTAGATATCAGGTATTAAAGACATTAATACTGGACAAGTCTATGGAAATCACAATCTTATTCACACATAATACTACTAATACTACTACTACTAATAATAATAATAATTTTTCATCCTGGTTTTATTCAAACAGAAAACTTGAACCAATAATCAGTCCTTGTCAACTGACATTGTGAATAGTTTTTTAAAAAAAAAAACGCTTCAAATGAATGAGGAACTGAAGTGATGAGCTGAATCAATTAACGAGTAAATTCTGATCATTGGTTGCTAGGAAGATGTACTGGAGGTTGCCCAATCAGAGACGTTTAAACATTGAGTCATGAAGAGAATGAGTTTATTTAAAACCTACTGATTATGGATCAGCATGGTTCTATTATTCTCACTGTATCAGTACTACACCTCCAACCCCTCACCTGGACCTGGACACCGGTCCTGGTTCTCCTCAGACTCAGTCCTGGTCCTCCTAAGACCCGGTCCTCCTCAGACCTGGTCCTGGTCCTCCTAAGACCAGGCCCTGGTGCTCCTCAGACTAGGTCCTGATCCTCCTCGGAGCTGGTCCTTGTCCTCCTAAGACCAGGCCCTAGTGCTCCTCAGACTAGGTCCCGGTCCTCCTCGGAGCTGGTCCTGGTCTTCCTCAGACCCAGTCTGTTTTTCTGTGTTTTTTCAGGGAACATGATAAGAACCCAGAGCTTCTGTTTTCAACTCTGCTGAGGCTGAAAGACCGAGGACTGGACTTCAGGTTGTCTGTCCTTGGAGAAACATTCACAGACGTTCCAGGTACATGTACACGCATCAACTACATATAGGAAGCACAAGTACATGCATCAACTACATACAGTTAGTACAAGTACACATATCAACTACATACAGATACATACAAATACATGTATGAAGTACAGGTACATAGATGAAGTAGATGAAGTGCAGGGTTCAGGTGTTTTCCTTATGTTGACTTTGTTTTTCGTATTCGTCTTCTTCTGCGATTACGGGTCCGGGTCGCGGGGGCAGTAACCTCAGCAGAGGAGCCCAGACAGCCCTCTCGACAGCCACTTCTACTAGCTCTTCCGGGGGAATCCCTCCTCCCTAAACAGTTCACCTTAAATGGTTCATCTTAAATGGTTGACGTTACACAGTTCACTGTAAACGGTTGACGTTAATTGGTTGACGATAAACAGTTCACCGTAAACGGTTCATCTTAAACGGTTCACCTTAACGGGTCACCTTAAACGGCTCACCTCAAACAGTTGACGTTAAATGGTTCACCTTAAACAGTTGATGTTAAATGGTTCACCTTAAATGTTTCATCTTAAACGGTTCACCTTAAATGTTTCATCTTAAATGGTTCACCTTAAATGTCTGACGTTAAACGGTTCACCTTAAATGGCTGATGTTAAACTCTCCTTTTTCCTTTGGACTGAACCAGCGGTTTGTGGATAAGTAATATTTTGTCTGCTCCCAAAAGCAGCTTCTGTAAAGTAATGAAACCAACTCATATAGTTGTGGAGACTTAGTTTAATTAGTCTGAAAACTCTGCAGAATAATAAAGATAATAAATAGATTGTGCGTCTACAGCCCTGAGTCGTATATCGTGGTGTTTTTATTTGTCTGGTCGTCCAGCGTCTCCATTCATGGCTGACTTTCACTCGTCCTGGAGCCAAATCAGAATCATATCCACCCGGTGTGTTATGAGATTAGCAACGGTCAGAGGTCACAGCCCGTGGTTTTAATTGCTAAACATCATCAGCTGATGATGCTCTAATGATATAATGTGTGTTTTAGCCTAATGAACACACTCTGTGATATTGAGACGTTGTGGTTTTTACGAGAGGTTGTAAATTCAGCCTCATATTCAGCTTTATGTCAGAGGAATTCAATCCCATTAGGACGACTTTAATCTGCTCTGATTGGTTCAGAGGTTGAACTCATCGATTCCCTTCACCTGTTCGTCTTCCTGCTGCCGCCGTAAACGTCCATATAAACCCATGTGCAGACGCTTTTTTAAATGCGTTCAGTCTCATTTAGTTGATTTTTGCTCAGAGGACACAAACCTCTGAACTTGTGACTTTGGACGAATCGATAAGTTTTGATTTAATTGAAAGTTTTCGTTTAGTAAAAACTGTGACTGGATTATGTTCTTTAAAGTTACCTGATGAGACTGACCTGTTTTATTAAAGGAATATAGTGATACATGTCAACCACTAATGCAGCTCTTCATCATCTGAATGTAAATCTGATATTCATTAATACAGATCTGAGTTTATCAAACAAATAAATATCACTGATATGGAATCAATCCAATGAGTTACAGAAGGGTTAAATCAGGCAGAAATCAAGTGTTCAGTGGAAAAAGTAGATTTTATCAACGTGTGTTGCGTTATGGTTTATACAGACTTGTCCAATTAAAGAAACGTGGTTGAATCGATAGTTGATAATTTTTTAAGATCTTCATTGTTTTCAGAGATGTTCTACTTGGCTTGGATGTGTAAAATTACTGAATGTTCTGCATTGGCCCATCACTGATATGGATGGTGTCATGTCTTGTTCCAAACTGCTTTGTTTGAACTGGAAATACTTTGGGCTTCTCAGTTTATACGTCGGTGGTAGATGATTCCACTGATATAAACCTATATAAAAAAAATCCTCATAAAAAACAATAATGGGCCTGCAGAACGTCTCAGCTGTCCATCAACAGCATCCACATGGATTCATTGTGATGGGTGTTGGATCATTGTTGTGGATCTGAGAAACCGGAACAGTTCCAGTTCCACAGATGAGGCGACTGGTCAGATGGTGGCGCTACAACCACTCAGAATAATCTAAATGAATGAAGCTGAGTGAGAGCTGAAGATGTCCTGTTGAAGGTTTGGATCTCGACCTTTGGCTGCTGTCACACGTTTCTTCTGTGGTTTTTCAGCCGTCTTCTCCGAGGCTCGTCAGCAGCTGGACTCACATATTGAACACTGGGGTTTCCTTCAGAGTAAAGACCAGTATCTGAGAACTCTGAGCCAGGCTGACGTCGTCGTCTCCACCGCCAAACACGAATTCTTTGGTGTCGCCATGTGAGTCTGGATGCATTTTATTACACATCTATTATTTTGAACATTCACAACGTAGGGAAAAATAAAATAAGCAGCAACACAAAGCAATGAACATATTTACATCAGATAATTAATCAACTGTGAAGAAGACAATGACAAACTCAGACAATCAAACAAAAAACCAATAAAAACCAACTTAATGACGCATAGAAGCGATGATATGTGAAACTTTGCTTCACCTGCTCTGGCCCCAGTGGTTTGTGGGTAACAGCCTTTGATGAGGTGGTCTCTGAGGTCCAGAGGACCATTCCAGACCCCGGGGTCCTGGTCCACCTCTGGTTGGGCTTTGATCTCTGGTCCAGTCAGGTGGATCTGAGCCCCGGCCAATCAAACGCTGCTGCTGCTGCGTCTCATCTGCACCTGATTCATGTTGAGGTGTTTTTAGCTGCAGGTTTCACTTTGTTCTGACCAGAGATGCTGCAGCAGAACTTCACCAGGAACAGAAAAGTAGGGCTCTGCCATGCAAAAGAATCTATAATATGTACAAGTAAAACCACCTAAACTTGTAAAAACCAATGACATGTAGGATATACAAATAAACCAAAACAAAACATAACATATACAAATAAAACCAGCAAAAAACTATAATTATACAAATAAAACCAGCAAAAAGCTAGAAATATACAAATAAAACCAGCAAAAAACTATACTATAAGTATGCTCTTCGTTTTTTAGATGCTTCCAAAGCCTTTGACAGGGTAATCCATAGAAAACTGTTTATGAAATTAAGAAGGGTGTACCCAAATATATTGTACGGATTTTAACTTATTGGTATGCTCAGCAAATGATGCGGGTTAAATGGGGGAATAGTGTGTCTGCACCATTTAAGGTTGGCAATGGGGTCAGACAGGGGGGTATATTATCCCCAATTCTCTTTAACTTGTATTTGGATGAGCTGTCAACAAGACTAAAGGCTTGTAATACTGGCTGTATAGCTGGCAATCTTGTGGTAAATCATTTGATGTATGCAGACGATTTAGTGGTGCTCAGTCCAAGCACTTCTGGGCTGTAGCAGTTAATTAATATCTGTTCACGCTATGGCATTGAGCATGACTTTAAATACAACACAGTGAAAAGTATGGTCATGATATGTAGAACCAGAGAGGACAAAAGTATTAAATTTCCTGATTTTTATTTGTCAGATATCGTGCATCATGCAACGAATAAAACCAAATGCCTGGGGCATGTTTTGACAGAGGACTTGTCTGATGATGACAACATAAATAGACAATGTAGAACAGTATATGCTCAGGCAAACACCCTGGCACGCAAATTTGGATCTTTTACGAACAAGGTGAAAAATAATGTTTAAATCATATTGTGCGCCTCTGTACACAGGTCACCTTTGGACTAATCATAAAAAAGGAGTTTGCAAAGGTTGCAGGTGGCCTACAATGTGTTGTGTGTGCTTCTTAGGAGGCCGAGATGGGCTAGCACGACCGAGGTGTTTGTCACAGCTGGAATAAACACGTTACCAGGGCACACTGCGGAAGTCCATGTATAATTTCATCTGTCGATTGAATAAGTCTGTAAATCAAGTAGTGGTGTCACTGGTTGATATCACATGAAGTGCTGTTCGCTACCAGTCCAGGATGTGGAGAAACTGGTTTAGCTGTCTTTTTAAAGTGACTCTTTAAAATGATTTTGTGGGGTTTTTTTATTGTGTTTTTCTGTCTATATTGGACCTTGAGTCTGAAATAAAGTTTAACTAACTAACTATACACAAATAAAACCAGCAAAAAAAAATAAATATATAAATAAAACCAGCAAAAACATAGAAATGTACAAATA
>JAPQRQ010000015.1:31169171-31184653 GCA_037367365.1 Apogon talboti
TTTGCAAGTCCAAAGGTTTTGCACCTCTAAATCTTGTGCAGATCAAAACATTTTGCTTGCAAGTTCAAGTGTTACTTCCAGGTCAAATTCGTTTGCGAGTAGAAAAGTTTTGCAAATCAAAATCCTTTGTGAAGCAAAAAACTTTTGGTTGCAAGTCTAACGGAACGTAATGGGCGGGATCTACACGAGCGGAAGGGGTGGATTTCTATTGGTAGCTTGCTTGATTGACACTGTGGCTGGACCTGTATTTTTGTTTGCCTTTTTGTTCTCTTTGATTGAATAAGAAAGAAACAAAATTATCTTCATACAATTTCTAATATGCAATAAAACCTCAAACCTGGGATTTGTTAATTGGCTTGAACATTTATTCAGGTGACAGAAGTAGGAAGAAAAACTTAATTACATTTTATCAAGATAGAAATAATTATATTTTGCAACACATTTGACTCAGACTGTGTCATGTCTGAGACTAAGACCCAGACTTATCCACTGTCCACACTAATACGCATATTTATCTAAAGGGCCATTTTCCCCATCTCCTTAAAAACATAAACAGACACTGGCGCATGTTCATCACACAAAGCTACAACAGACATGCACGCATGTAGATGTCCCACCATCATTTTTAAACTCTGTTTTCTACACAGATGTATGGAAACTTAAAAATCTACACTTAAAAGGGGGACATTTTAAAGATCTATGTTTTAATGACATAAAACACAATTTATATGAAGATGAGAGGTCCAAACATGGAGAAAGTATCCAAATCAGTGTGGACTGGGCATCGATTCATGGGTCATTTGTTCATTTGTTACCTGTTAACCCGCTCATTGTTGAATCCAAATGAACACCGTTACATAAATAAACTGATTTTGACTTTGTCTGAACTGTTATTAAGTGCATTGCAGGAATCAAAATCAAAATTTCTTGCAAAATACTATTAAATTTGTCAATGAAGACACAAAAACCGACAACTTTTCACCAAATATTGTCATGCATCGTCTGTGATGCAATTCACATTTTCAATTTCACTATGTTTTACTAATATTTATTTCAAGTAGTTTATATTTTAATTTGTTTTAATTGTTTCATTGTATTGTCTTTTATTTTTTGTTTTTGCTTTTATCACCCCTGATAAGCCATGTTCTGGGTGTAATCTATTATTTTGTTTTTTTGTTGTTTCCAGATTTAAGTGTTTTCCTCATTAGTCCTTCCTGTGTTTTCTCAGTTATATTGCAAACAAGGCCTTAATATCAATATATTCCATGATTAAATGACGGCTATACAAATAAACAATAATAATAATAGTTTACATCCCTGTCTTTTTATGTTTATGCTGCTAACAAATACCACTGTATGCAAAATGTACAGGCTTTATAGAATAAGTTCAACCAGACTATACAATGACTGAATACATAAGCAGTTAAGCAGAATATTAATAAGGTGGCAGTTAAATTGTAGTTTAATTTCACCTACACTTTCTAAAGTTTTTGTCTAATCTTGACAAAAATATCATGTCCATCCACTGTTTATTACACATGTTTATATGACAATGACAAGGAAAATGCAACCAGCCCAAAAAAAAAAAAAAAACAAGCTCGAGAAGAAAAGCGTCTTCTGGAAAAATCTGGGTTACTAGAAGGAAATATATAAACACCCTAATATATGCTAATCCGCAGTTTCTACGGTGGCTAACAGTGCATGCACGCTACAGAGATGTAATTACTTCAAATGTAATGGTGGACCACAGATAGAGACAAACATCTGGCAAGTTTTAATTGGCTTAGAGAGTGAGACAGAGGCGTCTATAAAGCAACCCCAGACAGAGATCAAATACGACATGTTGGTGGCAGATTAGGACTGGAGGCTACATTATACAGTAGACTGGGGAAGGAGGGCAGAGACGACGAAGGCGAAGTGGATGAAGTCAACCAAACCCCAGAGCTGGTGTCTGGACTGGTTAACGAACTGCCGCTGGAAATGAATTAGAGCAGAGAAAAGTAATGAAAGTGACGCAAAAGTCACTCAACCTTTAGTCATCTGTATTAAAACGTGGACTCTCATCTTAGTTACAATAATGAACCATATTGGGGTGTGTGCACCCATAGGTGGACGCTGAGCAGCTCTGCTTCATGATGCTGTTAAAGAACAACGTTGCATGATTTTAATACCTTTTAAGTTATTGGTGGTGTTTTATATGTATGAGCATGTGCTTTGACCGGAGCCATGTTGCCTCTCTGGAGCCTGAAGTGACCATATTTGGACAAAGGGTGAGCTCATATTAAATGCTCGCTGTAAGTGTAAAATTCATGAAACATTTATGTTAGTGTAGTTTATTAACCATAACTACAATCAAACTGTCTGTCAGTAAATAAAATGTTTTATTCATGCAGCGCCTGGCAATAGGAACAGTGAACTGACACTGAGAAAAGTAGGGGACAGACTCCAGATCTTCATCGGTACCTTGGTAACCTACATAGTCATGAAAAATCCAGTCTGTTCAGCCTGAGGTAATGTTGGAAAAAAAAAATCTGATCTGTATCCGCTTCAGAAGCACATATGGAGGATTTCATATGATTTGTTCTAATGAAAGAACAGATCTGAATCAGATACGAAAGCAAAGATCAAATTTTGTCCATTTGATCTACTTTTTAGACAAACTCTAACTAACACTATCACAAGTAAAAACAGAAAATCACTGCTATAATTCATCCACTCTGATCTATTTTTTTATACATGATACGATGAAGTTGTTGTAACAGGTCGTTCAATTTCATTTCCTGTTTTTGCTTTTTTGAGTACATTCCTTAAATCAATAATTGCTGCCATTATTTGTAGAAGATACAGCGTTAATGAGGCAGCGCTCTGCATGCAACTGCATGCTGTAGCAATGTTAGAAAGACAACTGTGATCCTCACAGTCTGCCAAAGGTGGACGGTTACTCCACTCCTTTACGCTGATGCTACACAGCTTTGTCATCCTGACCAAACATCAATGTTTGGCTGACTCAGTATTGATTCAGTGGTTATGCAGGAGCTGTTGCTGACTTTCATCTCAACTCATTTTCAGAGGGAAATTCCACTGGTATGACGTAGAAAATATCATCATCTACCACAGGAAAGCAACATCAAATGGGAAAATAAAACACTGAGCTGACAAATCATCAAATCTTAGCGTATTGTGTGCAGCGTTCACAGTCTCAGTAAACTGAATACCATAATAGCGTATATTTTGGTTAAAACTACATTTTACCAATATAACTCATGTTTTGTGTTTAGTTCAATGCATTTAATTGAATTATGGCCAATCCTTGTGTCATCATCACTGAGTATTTTGGGGAAAATCCTAATCTAATGTCTGTGTGTCCCACAGTCGACTCCTCTTACCGATAAACAGCAGTCGAGTCGGCACGCTGTGTGCGTTAGTTCAAAGAAAATCTACTAAAAGGACGTTTAAAGCCAAGCAGAAAGCCACGGCAATATCAAAGCACACAAACAAATCCCACAGCAGCGCATTAAGCCCAGACATCACTTCAGACAAATCAAACGCCTCGCTTCAAAAGAACAGTTAAGCATAGGCACACATGCAAACACAATGACGGAGCACACTCAGATCTGCAGCATACATCCACTGCAAGACAATGTCTGTGTGTTTTTGTGGATGTGTCCCTGCGTTGTATTTACGCACTGTTAATTGCTCACAATGTCCATGGCTCTCATTTAGAGAGTCTAATAAAATGTTATTACCAGCATAAGCACTTCCACCTGCGGGGCTTGTACTGTAAAACCTCTGCCTGTGTGTGTTAGGTTTATGTGTGTGTGCAACTGCTGGGAGTAAGTAAAAGAGAAAATGAGTCTGTGTGTACATACATACCAATGCCCATGAGTGTGTGTGTGTCCACTTATGCACAGTGCTGTACTGTATGTGGTAGGTCAGATCAAACGCTCTGCCGCTCAGTACTGTCAGGACCCTGGAATGCTCTGCACACCACTGATGATATGAAACGGCCTCTGAGGAAAACGGGACTAACCCTGCACTAACGCTGCTATTTTTGATCAAACACACTTTGCTTTTTTGTGTGGGTTCTGAGTCAATGACTTGGCGTGAATAGGTGCTTCCAGTGCGGTTAAATCATCGCTCGGCGGTTAAATTAGGCATTAAAGGATTTGGGAATCCTACTATTGTTAGCTTGTGTCAAGGAAGAGGGGGTTCCTATCTGGGCTGATTCAGTGCTTTAAATCTGTTTTACTGTAGGTGCACGGCTTTGATGGGCCAACGCTGGGTCTTAACATGAGTTACACAAACATATGCAATCACTTTTTACCGTAGTAGTGCACGTGAACAGCAGGTGGAAGAGGGCAATTAAGTTTTTCAGGTTCTTTTGGGTGCCACTGAATACATTTTACATTCATACCAATACTGTGCAGCCCTTAGAACTCCACCAGATCACCGGTGACCCAATGTTTTTTAAGTCATAAATGTATGACTTGTGCCAATATAGGCACGTTAATGTTGTAATGTATGATAATGTCCTCATGCACAGTATCATCATGTTTGACTTGCATTATAATTGAGCTATTCATGAATTAATTTATATATATTGTTATTGTATCAACATCTGCACTGTGTGAAGTCAAAGACTCAAATCGAATGATGAATGCTATGATTCAATGCCATTTCAGCAATTTTTATTTTTAGTTCAACTCTGGTCTCTGCAGGGTTAAATGATTTACTGATAGTGACAAAAACACCGCCAAAGTCTTCTCATATATGAAGCTGGTGCTGCTGTAAAAATTAATTATTTCCATTTTCCCAGAAGAAGGACAGATTTAGTTTCTCTAAGATTCCTCTGTTTGAGAAACTGCATGGCGAGACTGTGGAGGAAGCAATCATGATAATGTGTTCATGTCATGTTCTTTGAACTGAGCTGCTGAATGGGAAAACCCCATGCCAATGTTAACCTCATGTTCAAGATCAGGTATTTCTGATAATTACAACATAATGCACATATATAATGAAACAGGTAATACAATATCATCTATAAGTGTCTGTACTAACAGCTTACAGTGTATAAACCCCATAATCCCTATAAAACTGATTGTTGGACTTACAGATGGATGACATATTAATGATAATTAGTGACTGACGTGATCCTATAAGATCCTGTGTATTAAGGGCTAATGTCAGACACAAATAAAGCCACCTATTGCATCCACAAAGACCAAAGTAGTAGGAAAAACACCGCCATCATTCATTGATATTTTACTATTGGGAATGTCTAAATCTGTGATGAACTGATACGTGTCCAGGGTGAACCCCACCTTCACCTGTTGGTAGGTGGGAGTGGCACCCCCACAACCCTCAGAAGGATTAAGCGGTTCAGAATATGCATGGATGGAATGTCTAAATCTGTGGATAATCCAGATGAATACAGGAGACTGTGCTGGGCTTCCTCTGTCATATTCAGATTTCACTTAGGACGTTCACAATTGTTTATCTACTTATGTGCAACTGATTTATTAAGTATTAAATGAAATGGTCAGTGTATTTTCAGTAAACCGAGAGCTGAAATCATGGGAGAAAAAAAAAGCCAGAATATGGAAATAAACCCTCTCCTTCTGCAGCTGTCTCTTCTCTGTCCACAACAAAAGACTAAATGTAAATGGAGTTGAGACCACACTGTTTTGTGCTGTTATGTCATCTTTACACACAGAGTAGAATCTGCTCATCAGTTGGAAATTACAGCTGTGATTAGGCAACAACCTGCATCACAGAGCAGATTTTCTAAAGCCTGAAAATATAATGAGTGGATGCAGGAGTGTCATGTACTCTCATACCACAGAATTACAATATGTTCAAAGGTAATACTGGAATGTCTGGTTAGATTAAGGTTAAATCACTTTACTATCCCTCTAGGGAAAGTCTGTCTGCATTTTACCCATTTTAATACACACGGCACCTAGCATTAGCATTAGTGATTAGCACATTAGTGAGCTGTCACTGAAGTCACTCATGGACCAACTCCAGAGCTTCACCTGTACCTTGGTCAAGTGAGATTTAACCCACTTATACCTGTTTTTGATGACAGAAACCCACACAGAGTCAAACAGATCCTTCTACTTGTGAGGTGGAGGTGCTAACCAGTATGCCACCATGCTGCCAACTATCAACAACCACAGCTTTAAAACCTTCACTGACAAAGATTGACATGTCATTTTGGTAGAGTTTAGGGTTTGGTTTCATATCTGTTTCATTCCTCTATCCGATTGCATCCAGAGGCATTTTGGTTTGCACACGTTGATAACACCCTGTGGAAACTGAAACTGAATTCAAAGGTTCAATGTGAGGTTAATGCCAAACAGTTTGACACGGTCTGCACCGATACACCTTTAATGACAAATGTGCATCCCAGCCATTGAGCAATACTGGCAAACTTACTGCTCCACCTTCACAGGTCATTAAAATATGAAAGAAGCAAAATACACATCATGATCATGTGGTGGACATGAATATTTCACAGATAGTCTCACAATATTCCAAATCTCTTCTCAGCATTAAAACAATATTTTTCCCAAAATCTGAGGTGTAAAGGAGGTGAAGGTACAGTTTCCTTCCTGAAGGTATGAAAGTCTCTCCTTGCTCCCCTGAAGTCAGACCCTGCTGGTAAACTGTAATTACCACAAGACACTTGCCAGTAACACAGCAGACTGATGCATCGCCAGCACTGTCACCACCTGCCTCATGAACAGACAGGATTCAACAGAACCTCAGCGTGGCTCCAAGCTCTGCACCATGAACACAGGAAGCCCTGCCAAACATTTGTTTTGAGGTGTGCTCTCTAAACGATTGAGAAAAACTCTCAAAAAAACTTGTCAAAAAAGATTTACTGCCACAATCACATATTTCCATGTCATAAGCTGCCACTTTAAACATGTTGACGGCTTTAAAAGCCACCCTGGCTGACTACTGAACAGTAGTATGCTTTGGCTCACTGAATAATATCTGTGAATGACAGAGAATAAAAGTTAATTAGCCTGAAGTGCAAAGTAAAAATGCATCAGAAATCCTAAACGTATCATGAATCTAAGGTGGAAACACTTTAAATCTATGCCTGATGGATCTGAATTCACGGCTGAAAACACATCCATGTGTTTGTTTACGTACCCTTATTAGTTAATAATTAATTTCTCGCGTGCCTGACTGTATTATTTCTGTAATCAGCCTCGCCGGAGAGAAGCTGGAAGAGGCAGAACAGGAGAGGGAGAAGAGGGGAGGGAAGGAAGGGCGAATCTCTTTCTACTTTCCGCCCCGGTGTTTGAAGTCTAAAATCTTTTGCAGGATTTTAAACATCTGTTTCCAAACTGCCAGCAGCCACTAATTAGGCCTAAAAACAAGACGGGACGTCGTGAGAACCCTGGGGTGGGCAAGAGGCGACATGCACACCCCGCTAAAAAACCACCGCATTCCTCTCCTTAAAGACTACTTCTCTGAAAGGGGGAGCAGGGCTGGGGGTGTGGATGTGGAGGGGGGGGCTGAGGGAGAGAGGGAGAGAGGAGGTGGGAGTGCTGGGTCGGGGGTGGGCGTTATCTGGAGGCCCCACCTGTCCGGGTTTGGTATTTGATTCTGGGGGCTGCTCTAGCCGACCGGTGCGCAGTACTCAGTGTATTGTCTGTCTAACAGGGTTTTGTTTCAGTTTTCTATTCATACTCTTCATGTGATGTCATAATCTTGAGGGAACGCCCACCTGGGGGACGGAACAGGACTGTCTGTCACTGGGTTTATTCAGACAGATTTCAGACAGATATGATGTGATGAACGGGACAGGCCTAGGTTGTGTTTTTACAGAATCAAGTCTGAAAAGAAAACCCCCTGCAGGCTGCCAGGAGTGGCACTGAGGAATTAAAGAGTTTACTTAAAGATTTATATCATAAGAGTTGACAATTTTCAGTTTTACTCCACATGTTCCAGGCATCAGTCCTCATCATTAGTGATAATCTGCGTTGGTATCAATACGAATATATCAGATCATATTGGCCAGTGTGATGGTTGTAGTCTGATCTGACGTTGGAACCTGAGCAACTTCACATCTCATAAAGTGCTAATGCTAATAGCTAATGCAAATGATGTGTGCTGTGTCTATTTGGAATGGGTAAAACGTAGAAGCTTAATAAAAGGAAGTTAATCCCTACTGTTAACCTAAGGAAACTATTACTGACTTCCCTTGGATCACCGTGAGCTAACAACACAGTGTATGCATTGACATCATGTTCACTCCAAAACACACCACCTCAGACAGCAAAAACAAGGAGGAATACTTCTAGTGTTCTGTGCAACTTATCAGAAAACCAGCGACTGATGCAAACTGAGACATGACCAGGAAGTTTTAATGACATTTATATGAACCTGATTTCAACACCATAGAAACACACAACAGAAAACACACACAAGACTTCATGCTTAGTCATATTCATTCATTCATTCATCTTCTGAACCCTTTTCATTCTCTCTAGGGTTGCGGGGGGTGCTGGAGCCTATCCCTATGGGCAAATGCTTAGTCATATGTTTTTCCATATTAACTCTATGAATAATAATAATAAAATACTTTACAACCTACACTATTACTCTGAGTTTATTTAGCCAACAATAATTAAGTCATGTTTAACAGCTACTCCTCACTATTTTGCATAATTAAAAATACACCGAACCCTTGCATTAGAGAGGATAAAACCATAGAAATGAAAAAGTCATTTAGAATTGAAACAGTTTGACTTGTAGCTTTATGTCATGTGTGAACCTGTGGTCATGTTTATTCATTATTATTAATGTGATCTTAATGAAGCCATTAAAAAATGGCTATACTTTCTGTTGCATTTGTGCTTATTGGCCCACTTTTTGAGAAATGAATTAGCTTGGAGTGAGTTTCATAAAAGTGGGTCATGGGAAAATACGGCTGAGACCAGTTGAGAAACACTGCACTTCTTTGACGATGAACATTTTCTGGAGCTCCAGCTTGTCGGACGTCAGCATTATTAACCCATCCAGATCTACAACACATACTATGTACCCTATCCTGGCTTTTCCTGCTCTGAAACATGAGTTAAATATTCATGGCTGGAAACAGATGGAGAATTGACAGCCCTGTGCTCCAGTTCTGGATGTCGCTCTGCCCTCTGCACCGCTTACGTGACTGAAAACTACAAATATCATCTGTCCTCATCAAGATGCATGATATTGGAGCAGATCTCCGCTGACCCATGGCAGGTTTCTTCTCTCTCCGTCTCTACTTTGCGTGCAGGGATTTAAGGCATTACACTCATTCATGCAGTAATCTCCAGTCTTTGGTGAGCTTTAACAGCACATCCAGACTCTGCAGAATATCTCCATGTAAGTCCTACTGTGGTGTTGTGTTAAAGGCTTACACCGTCATGCTGTTCCAGGGACGTCAAACTCATTTACTTCAGGTTCCACATTTTATCTCCAGTGGATCGGACCAGGAAAACAATACCATAACAGTCTATAAATAATGACAACTCCAACTTTTTTCTCAGTTTTAATGCAAAACAATAACATTAAATTATGAAAATATTTATTTACAAAATATCCAAACAAAAAAGATGTGAATAACCAAAAAAAATGAAATTCCTTAATAAAAATAAGTATAATTTTAACAATATTATGCCTCAATTTATCATTTACACATGTGTATTAAGGATCAGAGCTACGTACAAAGGACAAAACATTTAGGAAGAGGCAGAATATTGGTCAAATTGAACTTAATTTTCTTTAGACATTTCAGGTTATTCATTTTTATTGTTAAAGGATGAATTGTAAATGTAAATATTTTCATAATTTAATGTTATTTTTTTTAACCTAAAACAGAAAAATTTGGAGTTGTCATTGTTTATAGGTATAATGTAATATCATTTTTTTCCCACATTAAACCAAGAAGAAAGTTTGGAGTTATTATTTATAGGTTATTCTGCTATTATTTTACTTGACATCATATTGGTCTGTATGTACCTGAACTAAAACCAGTTCAACGTCCTTGACCGTTAATATATTCAGTGTAATTTTTGTATTTTGCAAAGTCATCCTTTGGGCTGGATTAGAACCCTTGGCAGGCTGGTTTTGGCCCATGGGCCGTATGTTTGACACCCCTGTTCTATTCTATCTGATATGCATCTATGCAAAAGACTTCAGCGTTGAACCCTTCTGAGGTTATCAGAGGTCATCAGGAGTAGAACTTTTTTGGACCTCGAGTATTTTTGCTGTAGTTGATGATTTTCAGTCTTGTTAGATGGATGTCTCTGCTCACTTGGCTCGTACAGGGAGATAAAATTTATTGCGAAGAATCTGAAAGCTAATATTTAACTCTCCCAAATACTCTTCTGGAGAGATCCAGCTGAAAATGAAAATAAAGCTCTGTTTATTTTCTTTTGCTCTTCACAAGGTTTGAAGACGTTCTCCTCACCCAAATCACAGACCAATCCCAGAAGAGAGAAACTTCCACATAATTTACCTCCTAAACTAGGCAGATCAAGTGGAGGAAAAGTTGGATGTAATGTCTGGTCATGACAATTTCACAACACATCCCAGTAGCCCATTTATTTTACACAGATAAGCAAAATTTCTAGTCAAAGAGTCCAAAGTCTCATAAAGGCAAGGATGGCGTTCTTTCTTCACCACTGATGACAGTAGAAATCATTTAATTGCTGGTATGACGCCTTGGTCTGCCATTATAATAGATATACACTATAACTGTCTATGTAATCGTCATTCAAACAGGTATTATTTAATGGTTTATGAGGTTCCAGTTGTACTAAAATCATTACTCATTGTTATTATTATTATTATTATTATTATTATTATTATTATTACTGAAACTTTTATAGTAGTAGTAATAGTGGTGGTGGTAGTAGCAGTAGTAGTAGTAGTAGTAGTAGTAGTAAGTAAGTGTCATTAAATCTTGGAATATATTGATATAAAGCCCTAGTTTGCAGTATAACTAAGAAACCACAGGTAGTAATAAGGAACACAGTTAACTGTGTAAACAATACAAACTAAAGAGTAGCTATATATGATGATCAAAGCTAAAAACAAAAAAAATACAACACAATCTAATAAAACTATTAAAATACATTAAATATGAAGAACTTCAACTAAAAACAAGAATTACTGACTACTTTACTTTCACATTCCTTACACCTTAAAATTGGCATTTTCACATATTGAGAATTTCAATCAAATCTAAAATGGCTTAAGTGTCCAGTTAAAAGTCTTAAATTAACATCAAATCAGTGCACATCCAATGTCCAATACAAAAACTGACAGTAGTTTTTATTTAATATACGTACCTATACTGCACTAGTGTTTTTTATACTTGCACTATTGTCTGTGTACTATTTGGTCTTCACACTATTTGTACAAAGCCTTTTTTTTCCCATGTGTTTTGTACTTTTATTGTACATTATTCTGAACAAGATTATTATCACAATCTGAATGACGAAAAGCTGATAATGCAACATATCGACCCATATTATCCCTATAAACCCTCAAAAACACATAACGCTTGTATGAAACGCTCAAAAACAGGTCTGAACTGATGACCTTATTAAATATATGACCTGTAAAAACAAGATCAAATTATTATCTGGATTCATGAATGTAACTGTCTACAAATTCAATTCAATTATGATCAAATTAGATCATATCCATCATGCTGAATAATTCCACTTTGTTGAGGAAACAGTAAAAATAAAGTCTTAAAGCCACAACTATCTCTGATGCTGATACACTCCAATAAAACATATAATAAATATAATAATAATTATAATATAGTAAAAACCCTGGAGGACTGAGGACATCCATGACGGCTCAGGAATAAATATGGAATATGGCCCTTTACAAAATAGTGTCTAGAGTATGATCCAATGATTAAATACATGAGGTTTTTTCAATGTTAGGGGCAGTTTCACTCTTCCATACTCTACTGTATTTCCATTTCGGAAAAAATACATCTTTGTACAATCCTCTGCACACATTCACTGCTGCACTTTATAGTATATATATATATATTTTTTTTTTTTTTATGCTAAAAATGTTTTGTCCTATGCTGAGCCAGTGTAATAAAAGTTCATTCTGTGTAAACTTGTTGTATTCTGAAAGATAATAAAGTCTGAGTCTAATTTACAATTTTAATCAGTTGTTTTGTAGCTGAATGAATTGCCGACAAAATACTCTTTTCTGTGGAAACACATTTCCAATTAATATATTATAAGAAAGTTAAATTTGGAGTGTTGATTGTGTAAGAATAATTTATGCCATCTAGGTATTTCTCACAGTTAACCAGGCCCAATGATCACATACTGAGTCCCAGTTACACTTTATCTATCAAGAATAAATCACATTGTCACAATTATTTCATGAGAAAAGGTCAACATATTATATTCCAACCTTATGGGAAACAGTGGAGTATTTACCTGTTTTGGTTAAACATGTCCTGTAATAAAATGACTAAACTAAATGCTCCATTAAAACATTTTCAGCCTCTTACCTGCTATTGTTTGTATTTTTATTTATAATTTTTTGCACTCACTATTTACTATTACTGTACTTTTATTTTCTTTTTGTCCCGTGTGAACCTAAACCTAATGTATCTGTACATATCTAATAGTGATAATAATCTTATACTTGTAGTTCACACAGTTATCAGCGACCATGTTTCATCAGCTTTACAACACACTGAATGTAGACGACATACAGGATTCCACATGGTCACCCGGTTTCCATCAGAATAATCTTATACCCAAACATAGATAAGGCTCTAATCTACAACCCATGAACTTATTAGTATTCACATGGTACTGTTTACTCCCAGCAGGACTGTAGATGTGTTCTGTACTGTCACAGGGAGGCCAGCAGTTGCCCAGCCCTGCTGACGCGGGCCACATTTGTGTTTTGTCTGCATAATCAAGGAAACCAGAAGTAAACTGATGGAAAGATACAGGCCCAAATTACTCAGGAGGAAATGGGGAACAATGAGCAATTTACGGTGGTTTCTTGTCTCCGTTCCCTGTCGTTCTGGACATCGTCATGGCTTATCACTGTCATTTACATCCGTCCATCTTTGCCCGAAGCACAAAACTGCAGGAATTAGTTATTCAGCGATTCACAAAACATACTAAATTTACACATTTACAAACAACACTGAATTAACCCTTAGATGCATAAGATGACCCGGTGAGGTTGTTCCAGTGCAATATCTTTGCAGTGAAAAGTTATTTCATACTCCAGGTATTCCTCAAAAAACATGTTATTGACATCATATCATATAATTTTTTTATTCACCTTTTATAGATTTGATGTAATTGTATATTTTGTATTACTACCCCAAACTTCCATAGGTGGGTCAAAATTACCCGCATTTATTTTCATTGGAATTACATCTGAACCTTTGATTGTTGTAGTCACCAAGGACTAGATGGTGTACAACCTACACCTACAAGTGTAAGACACAAGGTTTAAAAAACATTTAAAAAATATTTACAAAAAATTCAAAAATCTGAATATTTCAAACATGAACTCATTGTTTTTTGGACCAAAATTTAACACAAATTATTAATTTTGACCTGACAAAATGACAAATATGGCATAATAACACATTGATTGTAACACAGGTTATTTTTGACCCATTTATGGAAGAGTGGAGTGTCCAGACACTTGGTCATCTAAGGGTTAATCAACCATTTCTATTTCTCAAATCATTTACAAGCAATATTTGTTCTGAAATCCAATACTATGAACAGAATATAGAGAGCCCATCTCCATTATCTTATCACAACAAAAAACTCAAGACGTCTGAGGGGAAACATTGAAAATATGCTCCAGAAATATGGGTTAATGTAATCCCTCAGGCTGTGCATTAAAGTAACACATCAAAGAAGAATTATTAGTATTTAGTATTTTAGACAGTGTTTCCATGGTAACTATGGAGCCTCTGAACGTCCAAATGGGTCATATCTGATGACCATGAAAATATGAATAACTGTATTTTACACCGATTATTGACATGTATTGATAGGATTAGTGGATCAACAGGTATTAAACATTGTAGATCAGTGGATGCTTTTGGTTGCTAGTGACTATTTTGGTCTTTGAGGCTTAACTGTATGTCACTGCTGTGTAATTCTATCTATTTATGCACATAAACCTTATGAAGAAAAAGGGGAGGAGATCATTTAGTCATTTAGAGTGTTGAAACATCTAAAATGAATTATATTTTAGTTGCTTCTTGTTAATAATGGAAGAAAGTGCATAAAACTTGGTACTGAAATACTGGACCGAGGTACATCTAAGGGGAAACATTGAAAATATACTCAAGGAATATGGGTTAATGTAATCCCTGAGGCTGTGCATTAAGGTAACACATGAAAGAAGAATTATCAGGGAAATTCCCAGCGATCCTCTTAACAAAAGCCATGGGGTGAATGGACAGAAGGTAAAGACATATCTCTCTGAACTCTTAAGTCAATAAAACCAAACCTGCAAGATGCAAGATTTGAGCAAAACGCACAAAAAGTCACAATCCACTGCATGCATTTTCCTCTGTTGAAAGCTGGATTTCATAAATACACAAAGCGTTAAGAACCATGTAGCCGTCTCACACTCTGTGACTCCCAAACAATTCCTTTTTGTTTGAGAAAAACACTAATGTGTTCAGTAAAAATGTTTGTCCTGGAGCCTCTACAGTAGCAACAGTACTCATAGAGAACACATCCGTGGTTATAACACATCCAATCGCTATCGAAAACACATTTTGATTTAATTTAAGGGTCGACCACTGTAGTAACAAGAGTTTGGAACAGGGAAATAAAATGACATCATCAACTCTGGGTCCAAAAAAAATGTTGACTTTGGAAATGAGATGTGTGATGCATCACTGGCTTCAGTTTGATTCAGTTGTGATTCACCAGATAATAACGGCTGCATCTCAGTGCATTCTATCTCCTGGATGTCTGGTGTTTAAGACCCACAACATACAGAGAGAATTAGTTTTTACTGTATTCTTCCTTTTTCTGTTTTATTGTGCATAGCAACTTTTTGATCAGTTGATACAAGCAGGCAAATCTAGTATTAATGATGAAAGTCTGGACCCTCAGTGGCAAATAACTGCTAATGCTAATGCTAATGCTAGGTAACATCTGCATTAGGATGGCTGAAATGCAGACACTGAATTTCCCTGCAGGGATAATAAAGTGAGTTAACCTTTAACCTCTTTGATCTGAACTCTCCAACTATCTAAGTTATAGTGACACAAATTGTATTTTCACAAAGTTTGCTGCTTCATTTTTTACAGATTTTTGTTTACGGTTCTGAGATACATTGAAGAACAAGTACACTGTACAAGTAAAAAACCTCCAAAATAAAAGTAGTGAAATGTTACCAAGTTTGAGACACTAATAAAGAAAAACTATGTCAAATAT
>JAPQRQ010000015.1:31196140-31226064 GCA_037367365.1 Apogon talboti
AAATGTAACACAGAGAAATGTCCCCATGGGATTAATAAAGTATTCTGATTCTGATTAAATCCTGCTCATGTGTCTTCTAAATCCCTCTTATGGGACATTTAATCACACATTTGTAAGTGTGAGTGCTTCCGCATTGTCTTTTGATGTATTTTGACTGAAAACAGTTCTTTCTCTTGATGATTCAGGGTTTTTTTTTTTTTTTTACTTCACAACAACAAATGCAGCATCTGGCGGTGAGTCAGTGTGTGTATATTTTACATATTTATGCTATGGATCTTATACACTCGATACATAATGGAAAAGGATATTTTGCCGCAGTGAAACACACATCGTCCACACAAAACAGCCTCACATCTGGAGTGGAATGGTCTGCCAAAGAGCCGGGTCTTACTCTCTGGCCGCCTCGCCTTCCCTCTCTCTCTCCTTCTCTTTGTCTTTGTCTCTCGCCCTTTCTCTCTCACACCTTGAATTGTTTAATTCTTCGCCAGAGTATGTTCCCATTTAGCTGCATTTATTAAAAATAATGTGGGAAACCTTTCCCCAAAGTCTCAGCTCAACTTAACTCCCGTGTCTGCAGACGGCCAGACCTTGTGTTTTTTGTCAAATCCTCACTCTGAGCGCTTTGCCAGGTTCGTTTCATACTTCCATATCTTGTGCCTGAAGTTTTGTTTTCACACGATTTCTCCTGCAGCCATTGAAAACATTTATTATTTTATCATGTACTGCTCACTCTCACTCGCTCTGCTACATGAAATATGAACCTGCCGGACATTTAATTCAATAATAAACTAAAACACTGGCTTTTCCCAATAGCACAAGGGTTTTTGTGGAGATGCTGCGTCTGCTTCCATTGAAACTTTATTGTCCTGCAGGGAGAGACATGGCCGAGCTAAGCTTTCACAGTCTGGTGACGGGTGCCATGTAAATAGATTAGCTCATACAGTATTTATGAATATAGTTTATAGTCTTGTGCAATCAGACTGTTAACTGTTTAGTGCAGTGGAAACATGGAGCAGCAGTGATTTACTTCAGTAATGAAATATGGATGTGTGATTTACTGCTGTGATGAACTCCATGGACGTGTGTGTGTTTTTAGACTTGATTATCTTTGGTTTGACAAATGCAGCTTTAAAACTGTTTTATATAAAATAGGCAGGGGGTCTTATTAATACAGTAACTGCTTTCCTCTTGAAGCTTAATGAGGATCTGACTGTTTTTCAGTGATCTTCCCTTGAACTAAATAGGAAGTATTGATCAGATTTAGATTGTGTTTTGTGATTTTGGCGACTTTACACAAAGGGATTTATCAACATTTATTATTGTTTTACTGTGTATTTTACATTTTTAAGGGGATTAGATAAAAACAGAACAAGCTGAAGAAAAAGTGACTTTTTCAGCAAAAAATATCATTAAATGATTATGAAAAAAATGTTTTTTTCCCCTCTACATTTAATCTTCCCTATGTGATTTATCACCATTTCTTAAAAGATTATTTCCAGTATTTTTTTTGTGAAAATCTGGCATTTGCTTACATTTAATTCACTGATCATGTAGATGTCCAGAAAAACTTTGGGTAATTTCATAGATTATTAAATCTAAACAGATTAAACTGGAGAAAAAGTGACCTTTACAGTCAAATATATCATTAACTGAACATAAAAACAACCCTCTGCAACCACAGTCATTGATCCAATTCCATGGGGTTTACTGATGTTGTAGAAGATGACGGTGTTTCCACGGTAACTACGGAGCCTCTGAATGTCCAAATGGGTCATATCTAATGACCATGAAAAGATCAATAACTATATTTTACACCAATTATCTACATAGATGGATAGGATTAGTTTTCAACAGTTAAAATCAGTAGGTGTTTTTTCAGGATTTAATCTCTCATCAGTTCCTTGTACTGAAATCGTTCCCCTCCTGTTTGGTCTAAAGTTCAACCACATTGCTGCTTTAGTGCTTGATTAAAAACCATAGTAACTCCACTACGCATTTCACACTTGTAAACTGACATAGTGAGCTGGAGTCCATTACTTTGGAGAGGTTCGGTGCATTTTATTCACTTCAGTAATGAACTTTCATGAGTTGGGACTGTCCTCCCCTTTTACTCCCGTGAACTTTTAAAGATCCACTTCATTGTTGCAGAAATACCTCAGTTGGTGTCATGGTTTCTGTCTCCATGCTCCATGTGCAGGACGATGAACCCAAACCGCTGCATGTTGGATCCTTAATTAAGAAGGTGGTGGTTACATATGATAGGATTTATGACAGAGGGTGCAAAAAAAATAATGACTGACTAATTGAACTTCATTTAAAGGTGACTTGTTGCTATTTTGTAATGATCCTGTCTTCTTAACATTGACCTTTCTCTGCCTCACTCTCTCTCAATAACACTAGACAGGACTCGGTGCAACATATTAACCAGCTAAAGTTCTGTTTGTCACACCCTCGCCCTCTGTGTCTCTGAAAGAGGGGAGTTCAGGCGAAGTTCATCTTTCTTGGAGAGTTCTGGCCTGAGCCGGCGAAATGAGCAAAGCAGAGGAGCGCGGCAGAGCAGAGGTTAGTCAATTACAAGGCTCGAGTCGAGTAACAAACTTCTAACAAGCAAATTCTTGGCTCTGACTCCATGTGTTTGTGACGAAGAAAGGAAGAGAAAGGAAGACAAAAGACAGAGGACGAGGCCGTCTGTAGGCAGCGGGTGTTTGTACGTCCTGACATGCACGGATGCAGGTTTTGTGTGTGTTTTGTTGTCGTTTTGTGCAGAAGGTGGAGGACAGACGGAACAGCGGGGGGAAACGCTGCAAAGGAAGGGACGACCGTGCAATTACACCATAGGGAGCAGGGACAAATGACAGGGCTGCCAGTCAAACAATCAGTGTCTGAGATTGATGACATCTATGATTGAAGTGTTGGTTGAAAAGGAGAAAGTTGAAAAACAAATATATACTCGTATAAAAACTTTATTTGCTCTTTTATTTTTTTTCTTTTGCACATGCGTCAAAACAGAAATATGACATTGTATGCCCTGAGGAAAGAATAACAATATTAATAATGATGGTGATAAATGGGAAACAAGCAGGTGATGTCTAGGATATGAATTGACACTGTTTGTGTTATTTTATGACTCAGATTTTACTCAACAGAGAGCTCAGATCCCTCCATTAGATAAATACTGCAGTGATTAATACTGTATGTGTCATGTTCTTTAACCCTTTAACAGTGAGTAGTTCATTTCTTATTTTTGTTCAATTCAGTTTTATAGAGAGCATAAAGGTTGGACAATCCCAGGATACAACAGGCTTGTCAGATTTGTTAATGAGTGGTTCAGGAGCATGAAACACCATTTTCACACATGGATTGGACTCCTCAGAGCCCAGACCTGATCCGCATTGGGGTGTGATGATGAAGAGTTTACACATTGGTCTGACTCTCCATCATCAGTAGAAGACCTTGGAGACAAATTACTGCAACTATGGATGAAAATAAATGTTGTGATATCTACTGTAGCATTGCATCAGCATTGAATGGCATTGTTTAATATTGTGTGTGGGACTTTTCTTTTGGTCAGGCTGTGCATTAAACTAGCGATACAAAAAAAAGCGTAGGAGCTCATGTGTAGGAGCTGTTATCTGCTTGTTTACATCTCCAACCACCGTGTGGCGTCTGTTTATGAACCTGATGGACGTATAGAAGGAAGCAAACTGTTTTCGATCATCCTTAACCTGCTGATATTTTGCTTATTATGCTTGAAACCTGTCCTGTTTCAGAGCCATAATTTCATGGATAATATGCAGCGATGGGAGATATTAAAAACGTTTGAAGCTATTTGGTGCATGAATCGAATGTAAAAATTTACAACAGTAGCCCCTCTGTTGCTATATCAGGTCAAAACTCACAAAAATGTAGTCACAACTTGGCATTTTTACTGACTCATCCATTACCAAAACAGTGTTGAATTAAATGCACCTTTATTTTTTATCGTTAAGGTCTCATGTCATTGTCTTTACACTGCTCTTCCTCTACTTTTCCCATGTCTTTGGTGAGATCCACATTCAGAATCTTGTCCAGAGAACACTCCTCTTCTAAATTCATAGGAGTGAAAAATCAGTATGAAAACACAATAGACTCTGACTTTCCTTCTGCAGCTCTCTCCTCTTTGCCCAAAATTAAAACACTACATATAAATACAGACTAACCTGATGTTGTTTCATGCTGTTTTCTGAAAAGTCACACCACTTTTCCAGACTTCCATGTTGATCCACAGAGCTGAGCAGCAGAATCAATCACATCCAGGTCATGGCTGATGGAATCTGATCAGTGATTGGTAGTTATAACTGTCAGTCATGCATTTAACCCTCCCACCTGTCTGAAAACACATGTGATTAGACCAAATATGGGTGTCATGGGATAGTATTTTTAAACCACTTGAATTAGAATATGATGAAAGGTAATTATGGGATTTTTACTGCAGCCTTAACTCACATAATAATCATATTATCGCTGTGAGTTTTGTTTTTACATTTGGCGATCCAGTCCAAGTTTGGGAAATGCAGCATTAGTGACACCTACACACATTATACCACACTGCAGATCCAATAATTGTTGTCCATTTTAACGCTGCGTGTTATTGAACAACCACAAAGCTCCTTCTTACTGTAACGTATTGTATCTGTGTTGCAATCCCCTTTGCCGAGACCTAAGTGTGGTTCTAATCAATTAACCCGTCATTGTGGGAATGAAAATATCCCGAGGTTATGAGAACTGGCTTTATTTTGGATTATCTTAACAATTCACAGAATGTACAGAGAGCACACGCCTGAGGGAGGTGGAACTTCTCTGAGGAGTCTTTAACAAAGCAGGCACCAAAGGGGGGGAACACTAGACATTTCATTCCCTGGTGGACTGAAAAGAAAGTGTATCTTAGGTTATATTTTTTAATTTAAGTCAAAAAGTGAAAGGGAAAAGAAGGACAGAGGGGATGCATTTTAACAATTTAAGTTATGCATATGGTATTTTAATGGTTGCTTGGTTGAATTCTGCATCTATGCATATTTTTTCCATCTCTAATCATATGGAACATTCATTGTAGACTAAATAATAAATGCAAAAAAGACACTGACACAGCCACATTTTAACAAGCATCCCATTCAGGTTTATTCCAGTCAGTGAAAACTAATGCTAAAAATTATAAAACTAATTCAAATAAGAAAAAAACCCTATAAGACTAAATGAAGATAAATAAAAATGTCCGAACTATACAAACTCTTTCTTCTAAGGATTCATTTAACCACACGTTGGCCCTCCTTACCGCCTCACTTACCCACACATATCCCTAATTGTCCGTGATTACAACATGTTTGCATGCGATTGTCGTCCCAGAACATTTTAAGTGTCTTTTTGAGCGTCTGCGTTTATGCATGTTTCTGTTGGTCTGTGTGTAATCCAAGCAGGGAGGTATGCACGGTGGCAGCCTCAGACAATCCAAGAATGTGTTTACAAGCCTTTATTGTAGCTGTGGAGCAAGATTGCCATATATTAAAAAAACAATTGGATAATTACATGGGTTACTGAGGTAAAAATGTCAGCACAGATGTTTCCTTTGCACATGCGATGATGCTGACATGCATAGATGTAAAAGTTTGCACAGAGGGTTGTATTTAAGCTGAAAATGAAGGCGATTGGAGCCAAATGGTGAGGGGCATCTCCACTTAAAATGCCCGTATGTGCCTGTGCCATATTTGCTCTTAAGCCATTATTATTTTATCTGTTTGTATAAGTTACATTTCTTTTGATTTTAGCTTGTTTTATTGAGCTTTTAAAGTATTTTACGTCAGTTTTTCATGCTCTGGTGTCATCACCATAAGGTCTCTCGGTGCTGAGAAGAAGGCATGAAATCAGCTTTCTGTTCCAATGACGCCATCTAGTGTTAAAATGTCAAAGTGAACTGAGTCCAGCATGTGAAAGTAAAACCTGCAGCGTTTGTTTTTTTAACGTTGACATTGTGAGAACTAACATGTGATAAGAAATAAAGAAAAAGTCACTCGAGGAGGATGCACATGAACACACATACACATATATAACCAAGCTGGTGGTCCACATCCCCTCAAGAGATTCCATCACTGTTGTTGCACAAACAACTGTGTTTGTTATATCTCTCCTGAACAGAAAGGACCTGTGATGTGTTCATGCTGGAGTCAAAGGAGCCACAGTGGACGACAACAGGCCCCCACTGTCTCCCACCAACGTCTGGAAGCCATGTTTCCACAGCCCGAGATAACGGAGAGAGGAAAAGAGGCCGGGAGGTGGTCGGAGTGGGGGTTTGTGGGAGACAGTTTTGGAGTTTGATAGATGACACTATTAAGAGGGTGTGTGACAGAGAAGAGGGAGATGTGGGACCGATGCAGGAGGGGGGGGGGTGGCGAAAGAGAAAGATGAGTAAAAGATACATGGTGAGGTCATTGGAGTGTTTATCCACCCACCTCTGTGATGTGGGTCAGCAGGTCTTTCTCAAGGCCGCCAGTGGACAAGTGTTGTTTCAGGATGTTGCAACGATGACATCTCCTGTTAGAGAGTTGCAAAGCGTGCATGCGTGCATATTTGAAGTTTGATTTTGCCAAAATTTGTTTCAAAATAACTCTACAATCAAGCTTTATCTGCAATGTAATTCATCCAGCTCAGCGCTCGCCATGTGTTCAAGAACAAGTCAGGTCAAATACTGCTTTGCTTTGTTAGTTTGTAGTGTAAATGTCATATGCAACTCCTGAGGCGACGCAAAAAAAAAGGGCAAAGATGCAACGGCGTACACCAAATGGACTCTTACCAGTCTCAGCCTAGATGGGTGGGCTTGAACTTAGACAGCAGCTGAGCCGTCACCTCCAGGGCCTGCATTAACTCATGAAGATCACTGTCTCTCCCAAAAACACACCAAAGTGGTCCTGAGTGTGTGTGTGTGTGTGTTTCATGCGGTTGTGTGAGAAAGTGCATGGCTCTATCTCCAAACTATGACAAATTATACTTTTAGCGCGTAATTCTTGGGTAAAAGAAGCACCGTTGCTTCATTTCATGGTTTGTATTAAACATGTTTCTGCACCCCTTGACTCTCTGGGTGTCTGTCTCTCCCACTCCTATAATTACAGTCATTGGTATCAGATGAAACCCCACACAGAGTCGATCTGTAGATGTGCCCTTTGTGTAAGCAACATCTCACTACTAGATTGATAGAGGATCGGAGGAGAGTCCACACAAATGGAAGAGCATTATAGTGTCGGGTTACCTCCAAGTTCCCATTCTATGTCTCTTTCTCCCTCATTATCTTTTTGTCAGTCCCTCCCTTCTTTTCTTTTTCCTCTATTCATTTGTTTTCCCTCCCTTGTTGCTCATTTCCCCCTACTAGCTCATTCATTTCTCATTTTTATATAATCTCATCCCTCCCATCCATGTTCCCGCTGCATGTCCTGCACAGTAAACGCACATAGTCAAGGACCACCAGGACTCTATTTGTCTGACTCATTTACGGAAATGACAGCAGCTATAGATCCATTTACCGTGGCAACCCTTCATTAATGCTTTGTGTGAGGTTGTGTTTGTGTGTGGAGGTGCGTGTTTGCACTTCAGTGTAGGTGGAGGAAAAAAAAAAAAGGATCTCTAGTAGGGACCATGTTGCATTCCTCAGGCACTATTTCTTTCTCTGAGGGACACGTGGAAAAATACACCCATTCTAACCTGGACGTGCACTCCCATGGACACACACATGTGGATACGTGTGCACGCGCTCACGTATACGCACACACTGACTGACGGAGACAGACACATGCAGCCACATGCACACAGATGTCGACAGGCAACTATATTTATACCAATGCTCCAATAAATCTATCTGCTCTCTTGTCTATTTTTTCTGGCTTTGCCCATGCAGCACTGAACGCCTGCACTGCCTGAAGAGGAGAAGGAGTGGAGAGGAGAGTTGGACTGTGGGATACCAGCGTCCCATTGTGGCATTCTCCTCCTCTTCGGGCTACCTTCAACACAACCGCTGACCTGACTCTGCAACACACCACTGTGCAACAAATTCCTGGAAAATATGAACTTGTGTCAACTTGTATAGCTCAGACTAACGCAGGCCTGCCTTTTTTCCCTCCTTTTCTACAGCGTAAATACCTCCAAACAACACCTCTGATTGCTGAGTTGCAAACTACATCTAATCAAGGCAGAGCTGCAGAAAGACGGATGAAAACCTAACTTGACCCCCTGCCTTAAACAAATACACCAACACTACATCTGGATGGTCTCCAAAAGGAAAAAGTGACATAAGGTGTTATTAAATTAGCCTGTAAAAGTGTAAAGTTTATAGAAAACATGAGAGGATGTATTTCTGCTTAGTGGTGGTCCTGTTTACTCTACAATGAGACATTTGATGGGGCATATTTGGTCAGGACTCAGCCTAAAACCACAGCCCAAACCCAGAATTGCATTGAATTGCACTTAACACTAAAATGCAACCATATTAAACAATCTACACACCTGTCCTTTGGATCTGACAGTTAAATCCAGTCAATTTAATCTGAATTTGAATATTTCCGATTGATTAAACCCACTAAAAAACTAGTGCAAACACATTCCAGCTGTTCATCTGTTTCTATAAACCACATCAGAGGAAGAAAGATCCACCAAAGACAAAACTGATTGAATTTTTATTTTATTTTAAATGTTGTTTTGCATGTGAGTCACAAACTGCAGTCACTGATAAACATGTACGCTAAGTTAAATGGCAGCATAACATCCGGATATGAAATTATTTCTGTCAGATACAAAAAAAAAAAAAAACAAGAGCAGAATGAAGTCTGAAGTGAACATATAGCAACGTGTCTTTAAATAAATGAATGGGGTGAATTGTGTAACATTTGTCGACGCCATAACTTTCAGAAGTGAGTTTGACATTTAGACGATTTATGTTCTATGAACTGGTGCATAATTCTGATGTTTAGTTACCAAAATGGGCAAGTTTATGTCCTAAATACTGTCCGAAACTTGTTTCTAATCATAGTTTTGGTTTTTGAATTTTCTGTATTGTCAATGTCTGCACAGTTTTGTTCTGGGCTCTATGAATTCATGGTATGTTGTGCATCCATGCTCTATGAAATAAAACTGACACTCGTGCATTCATTCCTCTATACATGGCTGAAGATGGATAGCGTCATGTTAGCACTGAAGTGCTGTTGATCATTCATTCATTCATTCCCTTTGTTGTCTTTCTTATCCACACTTCAAAAAAAAAAAAAGGAAATGACTTGAAATGACTTTGACTTAACATAGCAGGTATTGACATGGTCTCACATTGAAAGCACAGGCAGGTTTAAAGACAAAGTATGTAATATCTTCTAGTGCATTGTGGTGTATTTACCTGCACATACATAGGACATTTCTAGGTGTTGAAATCCAGACAGTGAGTTTATAACAGCATCGAACATGGGTGGAACAAGAACAAAAAAAAAATAAAATCTGCTCTTTTCTCTTACTGCACTGATAGTGTGGTGCAGTTCTATCTGAGAGACAAAACTCTGGCCAAAGTACATGCACATAATGTTCATATATTGCCTCTAAAAGACCTTTTAGACACACAGTATAAATTAAGAAGCTGTTATTTATGTCATATTTTGCCTCTACAATATCCCTGCAGCGTTTTGCAAAGTTATTGAAGTTTTTCCAATATAACTGCATTACCAGAATCAGGATTTTTTCTTGCTTGTTTGGACTGGAGAGTAGACGTCCAATTTGTATAGATATTTTTTGAAAACACGTGATAAATATTACATACTTTGCCTTTACAGAGAGAACAAACTGAAAAGCAAGCCGCCAAACTACCATCTAATGCTAAAGGCCATATAACGAAGGCTGTTAGGAAGGTTTTTACGCTGTTTACTAAATTACAGATTTCGATACCAATACCAGATCCTAACTTTTAATACTATAGAACTAGTGCTAATACCATGTAAATGTGTGTGATAAGAACATTCTTGGCTGTTCCATTATTGTAAAAAAATCAAAGCTATCAGTAAAACTTGCATTATTTTATTTGAAAATGTCAGAATATTTTGGGGAAATATTGCAGATTTAAATATAAAATTGATATGGGCTCAGAGTTCGACAAAGCTGCACAAGCCGGATTTATGTTTGAATTTCCAACAGGCGTTGGGAGTGCACAGCACCTATTAACACCGCTGACTTGAGAGCATCCTCAAACCTCAGTTAATCCACTGATCAGATGGACGTTTGGTTTTGGCCTTTACATAAAGCTGTCATACGCTTTTCCAACATCAGCTAAATCTCAGCCATGAGGACTTAGTGAAACATAAACACCATCCACTGGAACATCAAAAGGAGATGATATTGGATCCTTTAGCAGAAGATAACATCCTACATAAACATTCGCTCAAAGACAAATGGCAGTGACAGAACAAGTTGAAGCAATGCAGTATTATAGTTGGGTATACTTACTGTACATTGTGTGGGAATACAACTTGCATGTAACTGAGATGACACGATAGGTTCATGGGAAAAAAAAAAAACTTCTGAAATCGAGCAACAAGTAGATCTTGTCTGTCTCAGGTGAAGACAGAGAGTCGTAGTGTGTCGCTGTGTGCTTTCAATAACCAACATAATGCAGTTTAACATTAGGCAGCAACTTATTAGGTACCGTATACGAAAGCTACCGTCCGATGAAATATACGCTGATAACTGGCCCATCTGCACAGACACATAGTCAACACCTTCTGTCAAACATTAACACATGCACATACACAAACACACATATGCACATATCCAACAAAAGCTAGCATCCAAAGTGCATTATTACATTAGCCCTGTATATCATAATAGATAAACAAAATACATCATATACATTTTATGGATACAAAACAATGTCATGTAAAGAAAGGTTCCTCACGCAGCCGACCTCCAACAGGTTTTATTGCCAAACTATTGAGGAATCCATGGCAGTTATTATATCCAAAGTGCTTTTGAGATAGATGGAAATGAGTAGTCTTGTCATCATATCTGCATATAAATAACAGTCTCTGCTGGCAGGCCAATCCCACATCTGAAACAGCATTCTTCAAAACTGATAATGTGACACTATGTCCCTTTTTTTAATGATGCTATGAGTCTTACAGTAACATAGACACGGATCGATGTTAACATTTAGGTTTTGTCCACATTGAAACCGACAGATGGGGAGTTTTAAGTTTTGTACGTAATGTAAGGACTGGACTTGGGCCATAATGAGATCCTGACTCTATGATCCTACAGCACACATTTTACACTACATAATACTAAAAATAGTTCACAATAGTCTCTGCGAATCAATGGCCAGCTTATACAACAAAAGGAAAATCAGCACTGAACCTGCTGATGCATTCTGTGTGTTATTAACTTTTCATAGTGGCTGTGGATCTGGTCAGAGCAAGAGGAAATAAGCATGACTTCCCCTTTTTGGTGAGATGGAAAATACACATTTTCACATTCTTTGGTCCTTTTCCATAAACAAGAAACAATAATAGGTAGCTCAGATAAGAAACATTTCTCTATTTGACTTCTTCTAGTCCCTCTAGTCCTTGATTCCTTGTGAATGTACATGTATGTACTCTGTTTTATGTCTTTCTATCCTTTTTTGCCAGCACCTCATGTCATTCTGGGAATATCCTGTCAAAACCTCCAGGAACCACATGACCAAAAGTGGAATCAAACACGAACAGAAATGAAAAATCTATCATCTGAATGTGCTTGGTGCAAAAAACTGAAACAAAAGGATCACCATGGAAGTCCGTACTCTATCCTTCTTTCACACTAGGCGACCTAAAGCGTAAAGTTACAGAAGTTGAACAGTCTTTTGACGACTCTCGGCCTCAGTTCATCAGTTCATCAGTGACAGAGACTCAGCTCTTTTCGGACCAAGCATTTTTTGCACTGGACCACACAACACCAGTGGAAACGACACAAGCAGTTCTCCTCAAACACTACAGTTTCCTCCCGATAGCCGCGCTCACAGCACAGCAGGTCGCAGCCACTGATGTCCATGGCTGTGCTGTTGCACATCCGGCCTCGTGTCCCCAGTGAGCCTGTTTTGCGATTTGCCAGGCAGAAGTCGGGTGACTCATCTGAGTAGATCAGATCCTGCTTGTCTGGCGGCTTTATGTTCTGGCCGACGGGGATCAAGGTCTTGCCGTCGTTGCCGCCCATGACCTTCGACGCGCCGTTAAAGCGCTCGAGCAGGCGATCGCCCACCTCGCGGAAATGAGGCATCTTCTTCCAGCATGTGCGCAATGTGCACGAGCCCGACAGTCCGTGGCACTTGCACTCTGTCCTCATGTAGAGCTTCACCGCCTAAAGGAGAGGAAAGAAAGGAGGGTACGTTTAGGATTTTGGAGAAGGGATGTGAAGAGGAGGGAAAAAAGAACGAGAGAGGAGGTTGATCAAACAGAAGGAAGGGGACAAAGAAAACTTCTAAACCTGTACCCTGAAGTAAAGCCGAACCGCCTTTGACACATAACAAGTTCACTAAAAAGTAATTTATGATTGTGTTTTCATGAAATATATCAGAGAAAAAGCCACTGGGACACGCACACACATATACGTGCACACCCAAACACACTGATAGATAGGTAAGATAAAAGTAGACGCTATTCAGAAGGAATTTAACTCCCCAACCCCCCTCGCCCTCCTTGTTGCCTCTGGCCTTCCTACATCTAACAAGCCTTGACAACAGATCATTCACTTATACTGCACATAATTAACCCATCACACATGCACAGACACCTGCCCGCTCAAGCACACACACGTGTATACATGTGGACACGCATGCATGCGCATAAACACACATTTGAACATATTACAGCACACTTAACCTCTGGGCATCTGAGAGCAGGTCTCCTCTTCTGTTCAAAATTGTTTGTTCGCTAATGCTACATTTGGACTGAAACCCTCTTCTGTCCTCTCTACCTGTCTTTGACCCCGGCTTAAGTGAACTGTGTGACTCTGATTGCTTGTGCGTGTGAGTACAACAACAACACACTGACAGTGACAGTTAACACGAAATGAAATACTGCATCTACCAAACTATATTATAATTAACATGATTAACCTGGGCTAAAGGTTTCTATCTACTCTATCTTGTTTCTGTCTGTACTCTCGGCTGCATGTGGACTCACCGAGGCCATAATTCACTTGGAGCTCATACGAGCAACAAAGAGGAACTTTAAACTTCTACAAGGGCTGTGGAAATGTTAGAAGCTCTCTGCCTCGCAGGCTTGAAAACAAAATGTGTGGCACGCTCTTGTTTTTGTGTTTCAGAAACCTGATTCTTGTAAGAATATCAGCTTACGCCGCTACACAAATATGACTGGGGGCAATGTCTTTCTGTTTTGCATGTTCATGGAATGATGGAACATTCCACAGGACAAGCAACACCTTGGTTGCTTAAATCTTAGTGAAGATAGTGAAATATCAGACCTGCACAGGTGGAGTTGAATAGTGTTTTTTCATTGCATGCTTAAGGGTTTTGATCCACTCATTTGAACACTTCCAGCTGTTGCTGAGCTGAAGCCACACTGACCCACTGAGCATTCATTTCTGTTTCTTACCAGACGTCCGGCCTCGTTGTTGTGCAGGTCAACAAGCGTCCTGATATCGCTTTTGCCCCTTCTCCTCTTCGCATCCATAAACTGCTTGGACTTTTCGTATCCAAACTCCACATCGTCGCCACAGCCGCCCCACTCCCACTTGACGCCGTCGCCACCGGAGGAGGATGAAGGCGGCCTCGGCGGCGCTCTGTTCCTGGTGGCTTCACAGCCGCACTGCAGGAGGTCTCCCATACTGCAGGCCTGGGTCACGGCATGCGTAACACCAGCAGCCGTGATGGCATAAACAAATGCTGTCTCTCGGATATCTGAGGCACAGAGGACAAGAAAGACGGGATTAAGTTTACTGAAGTCTGCTCTGGTTGTCAACTCACTGTTATCTTAAACCTTAACTCATAAAAACCTACTGCTACTTTTATGGCACTTCCCAAATGAATTTCTCCCTTTCTTAAATTATTTATCACCATTTATTACAATATTATCCTCTATTTTTTGTGTGGTTTTTTTCAGTGAAAATCGGGTATTTGAAAAGATGGCAAACTGCATTTCACACCAATTATATGCTTGTATTGACAGGATTAGTGGCTCAACAGGTATGAAACATTTTACATCAGTACATGGTGCTGGTCGCCGGTGGATATTTGGGTCTTTATGGGTTAAACAGGAGCATTAAAACCAGGCAAGGGTTTTGGAAAAACAAAATGAACACAGAAGGCAGAAACATCTTTCATAAGTAAGTGCAGGACAATAACCAATAAAAAATATATTTCTATATCCAGGCAAAAATCTGAGACACACGGAACAGCAGAATAGTGTCCCTCCCCAGTCCTGGTCCAATACTTTGATTTCAAGCATCATTGGATTTACAGAGCTGAGAGGACACTTATTGCCCATACACACACACACATGAACACACCCGCTCACTCGTACACACCACAGCTGCTGGGTTATTTCTGGTGCGGAGCTTAACACTCCTGGCTAAAGGCACGTCGAACCACAACTGCAAATTGATCATCTGTCCTCGCCGGCATCATTCTCACCATCGGCTCAACAGATCTTTATCCACAGTTATTGTAGCTATTTTTATTCATGTGACAAAGGAAGGAATCTGACAGACCTTTGAACCTGAAGTGACAATCTCTGCAAATATTCACTCATTAGAAACTTTTTTTACTTTGTGATATTGATGTGAAAGTGCAAATATCTTTAAAGGTTCAATATGTAAGATTTGTGCATAGTTCTGTGTTGACATGAAGACTGTTGGTGGCTAACTTCTATTCCACTGACGTGTACTCTAGCCACCATTAAAGTGGCAGTACTTGAGTTTTTGGCAACACTGAGGAGAACTTCCACAATTACTTTTCAGCTGGTTTGATAGTAAACAGGACTTCTACTCACTTCTGAGGACTCAACACATACAAAGCGACGCTGGACATCAGGTAATCACAGGTGTTTCAGGACACAGATTGTGTAGAGTTGGGTTGATGTCTGGGTTTGTTAATCCAGTTCAGTGTAGAAGCTTAAATGATGTTTGTCATTAAATTAAAACATGTCTTAGATCAGTAACCTGATAGCCATGGTGTCATGTTTCTAAATCCACCTTGTTTCAGTAATAAGCAACATGACAGGGTGATGACGGCGAAGTGGGGTAGTGGTTAGTGCTTCCACCTCACAAATACAAAGTCCAGGGACTTTTTGCCTGGCTTTTCTCCGGTTTTCCCAACTACCATGAACAGGTAATTTATTCATTTTCCAAACCACTTAGTCCTTGAGAGGGTCATGGGGTGCTGGAGCCTATCCCAGCTACCAAGTCAGACTCATCTCAAGTATGGCGTTGTATGTTACACCAGTTCTTATGGCATTTGGCGTGCTATAGCTACGCATTTTCGACCTTCCGCGTGTTATTCAATGCCATTTGATCACCAAGATCTCTGCTTCACATAACCATAACCCCTAACCCTAACCCTCAGTGCGTGGTATTTGATGCATCGATTCAGCTTGGACAGGGGGATAATAACAGCGTGAACATACAAGCGGAAAGCTTATAATGCGTACAGATAACATGGCGATTAAAAGTGGCACGTATATTTACGTGAGTCATGATATCACGTTGCCCGCTCATCACACGGCCGACACATACAGACAGACAACCGTTCATTTTCACATTCGTATCTATGGGTGGTTTAGATTGACCAGTTAACCTATTACGGTGCATGTGTCTGAACGGTGGGAGGAAGCACCAGAGAGAACCCATACAAGTGAAAGCAGGTTTATGAGGTTAATTCTTCTGTCAGAGGCCCTGATCCGACAGACCAAGATCTGAAGTTGGTCCTAGGCATCTTCAATGGCAGCTCACTGCTCCTAATGTACTAATGGAAATTGCTAATGTCAAGGTTAACCTAACTTGCTTTATTATCCCTGTAGGGAAATTTGGTCTACATTTTACCCTTCCTAATACAAACATAGTACCTCGCATTAGCATATAACACATGTTAGGAGTGCTGAGCTGCCATTGAATGTGCTCGGGGACCAACTCCAGATCTTCATCAGCGCTGTGGTCACAGGCACCAACAGGAGAATTAACCTATATATATATGTACCTGTTTATAATGGCGGGGGAAACCGAAGGAAATGCAGGTAAAGTCAACACAGAAAGACGTGTTGCTATCATGAACCCTTGATATTTCTACTGATCGACTAATCGACCAATCAATATTCTTTTATTTATTTATACATTTAAAGACCAATACCTTTACTGAATTGCTCATAGGTACATTTTGCCTGTCCGGTTCAGATTTATGTCTCTGTCCTACGGGCATGTTGAGGAAGTTGAAAAGTACAGATCTGCTGATTTTTGATCTTTTATGTCCTGACAACAGCAAGTCAGATAGAAAACACTGAAGAACAACAGCTTTACCCTGAAAGGAAAAGAGTAGGGAGTCGAAATGGTTTGGGGATATTAATTATTCCATAGGATCTGCCTTGACAGATGAAGATCTGAGTCCAAACGTCTTTGTAGAGTCACTTCACTATTGTGTGTGAGCCGAAGTGAGGGACTTTTATTCCTAAGAGCTGGAAGGCAGTGAGCGTGCAGTCACATCGGTCAACACTGCCAACTCCGTATCGCATGTTTCAGTGAATGGGATTCATTAGGAACAGTAACACACACTCACACAGACTGGGTGGCGTGCGACGGGACCTGCACACCCCAGCACGCCGTGATATCAATACCAGCTGTACGCCCCAACACCCAGAGATGTCTCCAACGCAGCCTCAGTTGTGTAAGTTTGTGTTTGTGTGTGTTATTGCTCATGAAGACCACACCTTACAGTTATTGCTCTTCAGCAGAATAGGGTTTAGATTTACAGGAGCAGCGACATAGTCGGTTCAAGATGTGTCAACTCCACAACATCTACTGCGTCTCTTTACACACATGTGCAGAGCATTAGCACACAACTCATTATTAATCCATATAATGTGCTGGAAGTAACACAAACTGCGTCGAAGACTGCCGGATCTATCTGCTAATGTTAACATCACACGAAAACGGACGAAAAAGAAGCGATCAAAAATGGGAGGATTTGAGGCACTGCGTTTCATATTTTCCTCCAAGACATGAATTCCAAACAAATTCTCTGCCATTGCGGGTGTCTGGGCCTGTCGACGTCTGCTTCCAATTCCAAAAGCCTCTTCTGCAGGAATTAGCACATATTCTTTTAATACTCTGTCCTTTAGCGGCCAAACGGGAGGTTCTGGGATGTGGAAGATCAAATTAGTGCTTTTTAATATCAATAACTCAAACTCCAGAGACGCCGAGTGGAAAAAAAGGAAAGGAAAGTCTGTTTGGGTGGATTGTGACACCTGCGCTGAGCGGTTGTCACATCAAGTGCATTTTGTAAATTGACAGAGATGAGCGTCTTGTGAAGACATGTTGGCAATAGCACACCTTGCGGTATCTAGTGAAGGGCGAGCGGTTTCCTGGATTACACACAGCGAGGCGAAGCCAAAAGGGTGGATGTCGGGCTGCCTCCTCCCTTCGCCCATGTTAAACCACAGTAACGCTGCTGTGCCCTTTCCTCAGGGTCATTTAGAGTCAAAAAAAGCAATTTTAGCATTTTTATGTTAACGTGAAAGTGACTTTGAGTGAAAAACTCTTCCTTTAGCCACAACTGCTGCATCACTTATACAAATGCTAATCTGACTGATGTGTTTCTGTTCAAAGCTGCGTGGGTTAAGTCTCTCACAGATTTGCTCAGGCTTGTTTTTCAACTGATAACTCTAAAAGTGCCTTTACAAAACTTAGGATCTGGATCTATTTTTATTAGGCTGCAAATTATCAGTAAAATACATAACAATGCTACAATATATGAATTAAATTTCCTAATTGACACTAAAGTGCATGAGGCAACAAAGTGCATTCATGTGTCACAGCTACTGGTTTTATTATGTTTTATTTTTACCATTTTACTCTTAGTTTTAACTTGTTGCTTGGTTTTAATTGAATGCATCTATTTCCATGTAGTTTTTATTGTGGTTTAATTTCTTTATCATTACTTATTCACCATTGTTTTCAGAGTTAAGGAATCAGTAAAAAATAATAGATGTTGGAGGGATTTTGTTGTGTATTTTATGTAAATTTGGACTCCAGGAGACATCAGACTTCTATTGTGGGTCCTGAAAAGGTTTGGAAATTCCGTCTTTAAGATGTTAATGTTTTTCTGAGGAAAATATTCAAACATGCGACCACACGGGTCATGCTGCTTTATTCATGCTGTCATGAAAAACATTACGGGACAATGTGTTTTAAAACTGAAACCATCCCAACTGAGCACAATTTAATTGATCAAGTAGCATTTTAGGTATGAAAATGTCAATATTTGCCTCATTTTTTCCCACTTCACGTATTATGATTATATTGCAATAGCATCTTCACATTATATGATTAGTTTCCTTGAAGATCAGAATTTACAAGTGTTGCAGTGTAATTTTTCCTGTACAGTTTGTGTTCTGTTTCATTTCATTTTTCTTCTGCACATTCTGATATTGACCAAACATTTTGTCATTATAATGGTTCTGAATGTGAAAAGAGCTATGTGTCTGAAATGTTCTGACTATAAAAAACATGTTAAGACTGTTGACTACATGCAGTTTTAGTCTGGATAAGGTTGATCATCAGAATAAAGTGTAAGAAAAAAGTGTCCATGCATAAGGACAGTGCAAAAAAAAAGATAGTGCATAAAATAAAAAATAATAATAGTAATGAAAATCTATAGACTATGTACATATACATATAATTTCATATTTATAGCATCATCCATCACACCCCAAAAAATTTAGACAAAACTAGCTAAAAAAGACCAGCTACAACCACTACATCTGGTAAAAGTACATTGGTTTCTGTTTCCCGCTCCACATTGACTTTACCTTAATCTGACTCAGGAACTCCACCTTTATAATGGCAGGGGAAAGCCAGGTACATATTTCTAGCTGTTAACAATCATTAATAACAAGTTAAGTCAATTATTTTTGTGGTTTTTGGATAAATGTTTAATGCTTTAATTACTCTGCAACTACGGGAAGTGTCTCTGTTTATGTTGTGCTGTACTGTACACTGATACACCGTAGACGACTGTGTCTTTCAAAGAACAGCCACAAAATCCCTTCTGTGATTATCGGCATCATTTTGCGCCGGTTGGCCGACACTTCTAGTCGCTCCGGGGTTTGTATGTTATTCACACAGAGCAGAGATGAAGGAAAAGAGGATAATAACTACCAATTAATGAGGAAAAATGAGAAATATGACCTCGCTTTCAAATCTCACAGTACGTGACAGGTTCATGTCCAGAGGAAATAACAGTTTGATTCTGACTAAAGAAGATGTCATGACATGCTCATTCATTCACACTTGTTACAGTGAAGGTGTGAAACAGCAGTGTTTCAGTGAGCCGTTGTACAAACACACATGCACGGATGTTGGCCTTTTCCCCACACATTACAGTCATCATCATCGGGTCATGATCACCTCAACATATCGCTTTACACCAGCCGACACAAACCGATCCAAAGTTCAGATATGAGGACGATTAATTAACAAACAACACAAAAGTCATCGAAGGATAGGTTTGATTAGACAGAACGAGTCGCCCCGGGATATTTTCGCAAAACAAGACAGAAATAGGTCGTTCATCTGAGCAGGTTGGGCTCCAGACGCAAACACCCCAGAGGCTTCATACTGTACAGTTTTTAGGTTTATGTCTGTTTGTATAAACGTAACAGAAACAATGAAGAAGACATGCAGGCACTAGTGTCAGACTGGATGTTCTCTAGACGTAGACTGTATACAGTTACAGACACAGGAGCCGTGACGTCACCCATGCATTTCTGACCCGCTGTTTTGAGGTCAGCAGGTTGCGAGTTGGCTGTTTTGGAACTGGAAGTGATCGTATTTGGACAAAAGGGGTGGAGCTGTTCAGAGCCACAGGTGAGGAAAACTACGTGGCAAACACTGATGCCATTTTATTCTCATATCTTTACTTTTGTCATAGCCATGAAATTGAGTAGATTTTATTACCATACAGTCTGTACTTTTTATACCCACATTTATTGTGTCCCTGTCACTAAATGTGGTTGTAATAAACTTATAGGTCTGCTGAAGTCTGACTGTATGAGCCACAGACTGTATATAATTACTGGATGGATGAACTATGGCAAATGCCTGTTGCTGTTGCTATGTTGAGGTTCGGAGAGAGAAGTGACCATATTTGGACAAAAGGGACAAATTTGAAGGGTTAGAGGTGAGCTAATGCTAAGTGTTAGCTTTCTTACTGACCATACAACTGTAATCTTCATCAAGCACTGTCTAACGAAGTCATTGCAATGTTTTGTTAGTGTAGTTTATTTACAAGAATTAGAGTAGAGCTGTGTGTCAGGAAAAAGTGGAAACTGAAAATCTGACTGAGCTGTCAATCACACCTGTCAATCAAAGAGCAACATGTCAGATTAACAAATGAAAATGTGAAGATGTACACGATGACTTATTAGAGTTACAAATAAAACAGATGGAACCTGAATGAGTCGTGCAAAATATGGATTCAGTAGTTTTAGAAATAAATTCCATGTAAGTCTATGGGAGCCAGGGCTTTTTGGAGCATCATCTAGTGACTGTCAGGAGTATTAAACTTCAAAAACACTTATGCCTCCTGTATTAGTTTCGTTTTGGACCCCAAGTCCGTACATGGTTCTGGATAAAAAGAATGTTAGAGGAATGGAAGGTTTCAACTAGGGCTGACAGGTCATACAAGCTTTGGAAAGGACTTATCAGATTTTTTAAATATAATTTACATTTTAATTTGATTTCAGTGGCCTGTGTTTACATTGTTTTACAGACTAAGTTTCAACCTCTAACATGTAGTAAGTGTGTTTTATGCAGATGTTTTATAGTTATGCTAGAAAACATTAATAACATTAACATATTGTAGTAACATTGGTCCAAAATTATACAAAAATGCAGAGTTTCTAATAAACAACCAAACCAGAGGAAACAAGTTTAGTTGAAAATCCTGAAATGGGAAAATCATGATTCAGATGGTGGTTGTGATTCTCCTTCATCATATGATCTTTCTGCCACATTGATCAGCCCTATTATCATCAGGAGTTTTTGCTCGCAGGTCTCCCAAAGGTTCCATTTTAACCAGTGACATCACCATTATTGAACAAATTGAATTAACTGTAAAAGTCCTAATTCATACACTTTAATGCATGTGAACCTGGCGAAGAAAAAATGTGCACCCACATTGAACTCAGCAGGTATCAACCAAAAACATTGCAAGAAGCTTCTTTATCATATTATTCTTATCTATAAAAGCTATGTTGCTCCAGAGGACGCTTAGTTAACAAAGCAGAGTGAGTTGGCAACAATGGTCAAGAAGTAAAAAGAGGTTAACAACAATTTGAAAAAAAAACAAAAAACAAACACTATTGAGGCAGTTCAAGTCAGATGCATTAGTTCCAATTCCTGCCTTTATTCTATATTTCAACTGGAAAAAAGCCAAACTGAAGGCAAGTGTTAATAACTCTACACTATGACTTGTAAAGAACCCAGCCACCAGCATTGTTAAGTAAACTGAGGTCAATGGTTAAATCAACCACTTAGAGGAAGACTGTAATAAATACAATGATTCTTCCAAACGTTCTGCTCTAATATTAAGTTCAATTTATTTTGACATTTATTGGTGCCAGTCCATGATGAACAGCCATTAAGGAAATGAAGGTAATTGAGGACAAAGGCTTTAAAAACAGACTAGAACTTTGGCCTCCCTTAAAGACAGGCAGGAATTTATGATTAATTGCCATCCTGTCTTCTGCTGGTAGATTCTTGTCCCCTTTTTACTCCGTCTTCCTTTCTCTATTTCTCAATCTGTCTTCCCTCTGTGCGCTATAGCGAGAGCAGAAACACTGGTCTTGTAATCTCCACCAGATAAAAAACAAACCACACGCACATACATTTCATAGTGAATATTAGTATTGGATATTCTGTTTGTTGACTAAATACTCCGATAAACGCTGTCTATAGTAGTAGTCAAAGAACAAACAGGCACTTCTCTATAATTCTGATCATACAAGAGGAAAACCAACACAGTAATTGCAGAGGACCCAGCGGTGACCCAACATCAGCTATATTACAGACTTCAAAGGTCTGGAGGAAGATGTTATGAGATCTAAAGAGAGATGCTCAGAGAAAAGGCAATTTGGCTGATGATTTCAAGCATGCCCAATCTGATGAAGGGGCGAGTCAGTCGAGTGTGAATATGTCTGGTTTGAAATACAACAGCTACCCTTGTCCGTTGGACGGCCATCAGACGGCCATCTGACCTCAGGTTGACGTAAGGCCGCTGGCTGCCGTAACGAGGTCGTGGGTTCACATCCGAAGGTACGCAAAGCTGAAAAATGGGACGTGACAAGATATTTCATGTCTTTTCATATGAAGACTTAAAACATAATAAACAAGTTTTGGAAGACGATGCGGTGTCAGGTATCGAACAGGTATTCAGTGCGTTTACATGTACACCTCAGTCGAGCTATGACTGTAAATCGACTAAACTGTTTCATTGGTCTTCATCCCAGTCAATATGAATGGGAGTCCATCCATTTACTGCAGACATCATGTTGTCTTTGCTACGATAGGTGGTGATATGCACTGTTTTAGCTTGTTAACTTGCACCATCACAAACCACAACAAAAGTCAATATCGAGCTGCTGAGTCATCAACCCAGAGGTAAACTGGCACAACAATGACAACGTTGCAGACATGCACATATGGTGTACTTTCTGTCTTTATGTTTTGTGAAGATGAGGTGTGTGATATTGGACTTCCACTTCAGGATCTGGTGCAGAGTTCTGGTGCATGTGCAGAACACCTGGTCCTGTTCCAGTCCGACTGGTCTGTTTTCATGCAGGAGTAGATTGACTTTCAATCACATTATCTAGGTGTGTGAGTCTATTAGCTATTAAAATGTTGATTTCAGTCGAGTGAACACATGAACACGCACTTTTAAAATCCAGTTGTAGCCGCACTAACAGAGTAATGCACTTTTTTAAGTGTCATGTAAACATTAAGTTACTGACCCAGTGCTCCAGCCCACTGCTCATATGATTTGGTTCAATTGTTATTCTGTGTTTCCTGTCTAAATAATCACCTAACAATCTAGACACAGAGAACAATCATAATCCAACTTCAGATCTTAAAAATCAACTAAAATGTGAAACTCAATAAAAAAAGGGACGTTAAATCTTCAGAAACACAAGGGGTCGTCACTGCTGATGCACCAGCACTAGTTTTTACCAAAACTGTTAGTGTATGATTTTTAGAATTTTAATTTTATTTTATGCATTAAAAAAAAAAGTTAAAAAGCAGTCTAAAATGAAGCCTGATGTTGCTTTTTGATCCAAAAAATCAATTTCATGTATCCTCAGGACCCAGATTAAAAGAAAATCCTGAATTGAAATAATGTGTTCATTTTTCCTGAGTCAACCCGACACAACAGAGTCTGAACGTGTCTGTTTTACATGATATTATGTTGATTTGTCTTGTTTTGTATTTCAGTTCCACATCATTTCCATCTCGTTGCATTTTTCATGTAAGTTTGTTGTTGTTAAATCTCTCGTCTTCTCTGCAAAACACTGTTGTACTATTTTAATCCATAAAAAAAAAGAATTTGCATATCATACTGTTGTTATTTATTTCACTCTGACAATTGACCCTTTACTAAACCCTCCCAAAAATGGCTTCTGTCCAATCCAAGCCATGGGAGCTCTGGAAACCTTTCAGGTGAAGGGACAAGGCTGAAAAGGGTTTACACGGAGCCTGCCAATCTGACAGCAGATATCCTCAAACTTTAGACAATGGGGGTCGTGTTTTAGACTTTAACGAAGCTAAAGACATACGAGGAGAGATGTGGATATGGATTAAACAGCGTTGAAGACCTCACTCACAGCTGAATCCATCTGAGATAAACACAAACTCCCAGGTTTTCCCCAAGGTAGGACTATTGCGAGGTGCCGCTGCTGTTGGTTTACTGCTGGGTTCTGCTGGTGTTCCTTAATAAATCCAATGAATGGCTCAAACCAATAATAAGGGGTTAAGAACTTGGCACTTAAAACAAATTAAAGTGGGCTACAGTTGGCTTACAGCAACGAGCCAAAAACAGACAATGCAGGCGATGAGGGGCGATAACTAAACATGAGTTTAATTAACACCATATCAGATCTACTGCCGTACCCTAATGAGAACGTTGTTGTTCTTTTATGTTTGTCGTGCACATGAGCTGTCATGAACAAATGAACAGATGAACATGGGCCAAAGCTTTTGCTTCAGTTGTACTTTCCTCTTCATTCACAATAGTCCATGAACACATGATACTGTGAATGTAGCTCTATATTCTAGGCCTCTCTGTCCACTTCTCTCTGCAGTTTAGAGCTCTTTTTCCTTTTCCTTTAGAATATCTCTCATTGATAGTGTGGAGAATGCCATAGTTTCACTGTTGAGGCCAAAGCTTGCCAGAGATAACAACAGTGACTAAAGGGGCAGCACATAGCAAAGGGTCAAATGGCGACCACTTTTGGGTTTTGGGAAACAGAACGATCCCAGTCTCCACCACACAATGAGGCATGTTGTCAAACAGTGGAGTTAGATTGGTGCTTAAACCAGGATCAGTATCAGACCTGAAAATGTCAGATCAGTACGTATCTATAGGAATATAACTGTATGTCTTAATGACCAAAATTTCATCCAGCTCATGCACAAATCCCATACATTAACATGACCTATTCAGAACATGTAGTTGATACTGAATTGATGTTACTTGCTGCTCTTTGTTGATAAAGTTGCATCTAAATGACACCAGACTATAGAACAGCCAAGAGTGCCTTAGAGTAGTCAATCAGAGATATATTAAATTTTCTTATTTTATTTTATTATATTTTATTCTACACTCAATAATTTAGAATTGATGACATTTTACATTAAGAGTTTGACACATTTACACAATGGTGTATGCTGCGGCTGCTGGCAGAGTTTAGAAATGAGCAATATGGTGGTGATTACAAAGGAGTTAGAACCAAAAAGATTTATTTGGAGAGAAAGATTTCCATATTTCCAGACAACCCGGGTCATCAAAGCCGCTGGGATCAATCTGAGTGCAACACCATCAGGGTTAGGATGACTTACAAGGAGCTGTCATTACGTCTAGACAGGCTCCATTCATTTGGCAGTGTACGCTTCAATTTTCACCACTGCTTCTGATTGGTTCACTGGTTGGAATTTGCACTGCCTCTTATCTACCAATCAAGTCACTGCGTATTGCTCTGAGGAACCCGAGTCGGCCAAGTCTGTCATGTTGACAGCGCTGGAAATTCAACATTTTCCAACTTAAAATATTGTTGCTAACTTTGCGTTCAGTGCTTTTTGTTTGGGTTGGTGCCAGTTTGCTGGACCGTAAGAAAGGGCAGAATCTCACTAAAACCTCATCTAAACCACGTTAATTTTCTGCTTTACTGCCAAGGTTCAAGCATTGAATGTTATTATAATGGACCAAATGGCATTACTCTGGTGAAATAACACAAATAACATACACAGTATTAATTCTGTTTTTACTGGTAAATACAAGAATTGGTGGAAAGTAAGAAAAACTTTAACTTCAAAAGTTTAAATAACCTTCCTGACAGTGGAGACTAATCCTGTGAGTGAAGGGGGATGTGGACTACCTGGTCAAAACACACTATACTTTACTGGTAAAATGCAACATTTCACTTTAACTTTTTACAGGATGCATTCACTGTGGCATTATTTCTGCCACTTGATGTTTATGTAATGTCACTGTTTTGGTCCCTCTATAGCTGTATTCATAATTCACCCACATCTTGTATTAATGGTAGTCAGACAGACCACTATGTAAAGTCTTCTCCACCACATCCCAAAGATTCTCACTATGGTTCAGGTCTGGACTCTGTAGAACCACTCTTTCACAGTCTGATCCTGATAAATGCTGGTATTGTCTAATATTTATGCTTTCTGTCAAATTAATGGTGGTTTAAGAACGGCTCAAATATATTAATCACTGCAGTAATTATTCAATGGAAGGATCTGAACTGTTTATTTAGTTAAATGTAGGCGGGGGGGACCCAACTATACCTAGTTCTGTGCATAAATGCTACACAACAGTAAACAGCTGTTGCCCACACTGTTGTAATAATCTTGTTTCCAGACACATTCCTCTTTTTATCAGTAATCACCGTTGACCAAATCTAATGATAACATACCGAGTCCCAGTTACACTTTATCTATCAAAATAAATCACATCGTTACAATCATTTCATTAGAAGAGGTAAAAAAATTCACTTCATAATCTGAGGAGGAAGTGTGGCTGTTGTCAAAGTGCTTACCTTGCTGCAGTATTTTACCAAAGTACTTGTTGTGACTGGTGCAGTTCCAGCGGCGATACCTAAACTGGTACTGGCACTCCCGGACCCCCAGCCGGGCTCCTTTGGCCACTTCACTGACGATCTCAGGCTGAGTTTGGCACAGCTCCGCCTGCTTCCCCGCCAAACGCTTCGCCTTTCTGCAAATACTGTTGGGGTCCATTACCAGCGGACTGCCCACTGCCCTGCGAATGTTTAAGGAAACATTAAAGAAAGCAACGTGTGAGTAACATGAGACAATAGAGAGAAGGTGCTGTTGGTGTTGAGCAACACCTGCAACCTTAATCAGACAGTAAACAATGTGGTGGCACTCATCGGCGACCGCAAACCAAACACAAGCTCATTTTCTCTGTGGCTGCTAGATATGCCAGCTCTGCCCACCACCTCTCAGCTGTGGCGACACTGTGCTTCTTGAACAGGCATGTGGGAGACAACAGAACGCTGAGTTTCCCAGAGGCATCTCAGCTCTGACGTCAGCTTCACAAGTCTGGAGTTCGCCGTGGTACTGTGTGGTCCTCTGAGCGTTGGAAGTCAAACAGTTGGAAGCCTCTTAACAGACAGGCTGTTTACAATCCGTCTTAATGCTAAGTTAATTTTGGTAAACCAGAAGGCAGACTTTCTAGATTTCCAGATGATACAGCTTCTCTGTAGATTTCTGAAACAGTTAAGGACTTCACCGCTTAAACCGCACATATCGCCCGAATCAGTGCTGCTTAAAACATCCCAGAGTAAACCCATCTCAGAGAACAGCCTAGATATTGTATTACTAAAAAGAAGGGAAAAAATGTTTAAATGTGCGTCTGAATAAATCAAGCATGCGTCATATTGTAAGAAACATTAAAATACACACATATATTTATGTTGTATTTGATGAATATGGATCTGTACTTTCTCATTAGCTTTGACAGATGGATGTGTCTAATAAGGATAAATAATTTATTCTAACTGTAAATGGGCTCCACTGTTGTAAATTCCTGCCAGCATGTGTGGCCACTTCAGTGGCATAAGAGGAAAGTGACTTTATTTAACGACTTTATGTCCTGTTTCTTATTTTTCCCACTTGTTCCTTCTGTTCTGTAAACTTTCTATCCATCCCATCCTCCTCCTCATTTCCTCCACCTTCATTTACTGTCTTTAAGTTGCGTATAGTCACCAGATGTGCCTGTTAACTTCATATTTTACCACAAAATGGGAGTCAGAAGGGTGTGCATTGCAGGGGAAAGTAAGAGTGAGTAAAAGGACTACCTCATAGGCTTTCATTCAGCCTTGTCCCTGTTAATCGCGCCGCCTGATATGATTCATCTGCTTCGTGAGTTTGTTTTAAGAAGCAGAACAAACACTCTTGCCATTCCCCTCTCCTGGCGGTCTGATACCGAACACACACACACACACACACAGATTCATTGTTGCACACTAAATCCCTGTGTTTTCGGCCAGATACAGCAACCCTGAAAAGGCATGCATCTGAAGTCCTCAAACACAAGTTTGTGAAAACACCTATGTAATTTTAATAAAGCTTTCTAAATGGTAGAATAACACTGTATCAACACTTACTGTATCTGGTATTGGGAGCCTTGTGTCGGCCTGTTAGCCGGTTACATCATGGAAAGGTATATGCACAGTCACATTGGCCCTAATGTTGCTATTCACCGGGGCTTAAATACACGATAATGGCAGAGAATGTGGATTACAGTTTCATGGTCCTTATCCAGTCTAATAATTCACAACGTCTGAAGATTAGGAGGAGTAAATGCACCTAGTACATGACATCTGGTGCATAGAGTGAACACCCGGAAAAGACAAAGTGAAATGTAAACACCTTGTGACATAAAAATACATGCAGAAAAGTATGGTGCAACAGTAGGTAGGTACACTCACCAAGGACACCCACATCGAGAGTGTATCAACAATATCGCCATGGAAACGTTTCACACACATACACAACTACTGCGTGCACTAATTAGAACATAGAGACAGTGTGTATGTGTTAATTAGCAGGTACAGGTACAATACTTAGCAACACACACTCCCCCTCAACAACCGCTCATTATCTACACTCTATCATCAGGAAATGTGTGTCAGGGAACGAGTGCGATGTCCCTGCATGTAAGTGTGTTTTATGTGTAGTTATTATGGATGTGTGTATGAGCAAATGGCAGCGTTGGGAAGCCAGTTCTGTCAGCAGCTCACAAAAGCCAGCCGGGTTTTTACAATGGGAGGTGTAGAGTTGTAAAACGACTGAGTGTGCTGGATGAAGTTTTGTTCTGTGAGACCTTTGTCACTGTCAGAGAAAGAGAGAATAAGACCCAAGACTGAGGGCTGGAGAAAAGACAGGGAAGTTCCATGGTGAAGTAAAGGGGACTATTTTCATTTTCAGTCACCTACATGATGTTATGATGTTTAATTTAAATAATTCACCCTGCAAACGAAAACCTCAGGATTCAGTCACTTTCATACTAGTTATTATTTCTACTTTCATAAGCCAACATTAGCTCATTTCAGATCCTCCAAAATGGTCCCAAGCAGGATTGATTTGATTTACTGCAACTCAGAGATTTAGCAACGTTCAAGACGTCGTTAGAACCTAGCAATAAATCTAGTAACTTTTAGGACAGATCCTCTCCATTAACCTGTTCCTTCCCACCAATTTCATGTTGATTTTCACCTATTTACAAAACCAAGTTCCAAAGCTCATAACTGAAGAACCACAAGGCCGCGATCAACCAACAGTGCCTCTTTTGAAAGGTCATAACCTCTAGTTTCTAGAAAAATCTCCTTCTTTAGTATGTGGCTAGCACTGATCACTATCCAGGTACTTCTTTCACTAATTACAGATATTTTTTCATTTTAGTAGTGGTTAACAGGTACCACTAACAAGATGTAAAATGCTCTTCTTACTCAGTGTTTGATGAACTTCACTGTTCAGTAGTGTTTACTATTAGCTCACTCGTGTCCTCTTACACTAGATCCACCCCTTATGTCCAAATATGGTCATTTTTGACTCCAAAAAGCCAACATGGGAATGGCAAAACCACAAACTACTGCATTCAAAATGGCGGTTCAGAAACCAATGGGTTTGTCACGGTTCCTCCATCCAATAATTATATAGGGTCTATGACTCCTACAGACTGTACGATGTCCGCAGTCCTCTATGTTTATTGCAGCAGGTACAAAATAAACTCCTACGCAGGCTGTGCAATGATAAAATCTGCCGAATCTCAGACTACAACACAAGTAAAGACAAAAGAATCAAACATAATCAGCGTCTACCTGCTCTGCAATGGATGCAAACAATTAAGCTAAGGTAATAATTAC
>JAPQRQ010000015.1:31247735-31262067 GCA_037367365.1 Apogon talboti
TCCCTTAGCCAATCAGGACGCAGAACACAATGCGCGTTCATACGCTGTAAAAAAAAAAAAAAAGCATGCAAAATTGCACTAAAAAAAATCCGCGAAACAGCGAGGCCGCAAAAGGTGAACCGCGTTATAGTGAGGGACAACTGTATTCACATTACATGCAAATGACCTGTTAATGAAATCAGCTGTATTGGGGTCGAGATGTTTGTCATAATACTCAAAATATGCCTTACCTATGGTGCTGACCCAGATGATCAGGGGTGAGACCATGTGAATGTGCTGTGACCCGTAGATGCAGCAGATCAGGCTGGGGGGGCTCAGGGTCTTTCTGTACCTTCATAGACTGACGTTTTTCCCGCCGCTCGGCTTTTGTTATCTTGTCACAGATGCTTCCTATTGTATCAGAGCCACTGTTGGCACAGATAGGAGGAAGGGTCTGAAAATGAGAAAGCAGAAAACTTTTACACTTATGGTGTTACACTCGGCAGTTTGTTCATAGTCATAACATTAGAAATCATTGATACGTTGTTGCACTTAAGATTTCATTAAATAATTCATGGGATGTCCTTTGGGTACAGATTTTAAAGCATAGTTCACAAAAGGAATAAGAACATCATGCTCCATTAGATTTAGTTCTAAAACTATCAATCACCTTGTATTTACTAAATGACGATACTTTTCTTGCAGGTGTTGCTACAGGTTCCTGAAATAATATTAAAAAAAAATACAGTGAAAAACTGCTGCTACAACATTGTCAGAGATATGAAGTTTTGTTCCTGAAGGAGCACCTTCTCTGTCAAAACACCAGGACTTTCTGTAAGATTTTTGTCTGTGATAGTAAATTCATTTTGGTGTCTTTCTCTCTCTCCCTCCAAACGCTGCACAGCATCGTGGTACTGAGTGAGCGCTGCATCCCGTGTGACCTGGTGAGTGGAGGACAGGAGGCGAGAGGAAGTGACAACTCTGTGTAAATTTTTTCTACACAACAAGAACCAAAATTTGACTGAACAGAAGACACACCTGACAGATTAAATGGAGCTGATAAATGGTGGGTTGTTCAGCGGCGGTGAAGGTAAGGACACAGGAGGCGGTCTCTCCTGGATGCAGAATCCCTCTATTTGGACTAATGCGCACCACCTGTCACAGACACAAAACACACAGGGAACACCAGTCAGCAACGACATATCGTTAGCCTCACAGCATAAGTCCCTATCATATGTTTTCAGGTCATAGCCAATGATGAAAAATCAATCAGCAGTGTTAGGAGAGTAAAGTTATACAGATGTCACAAATTAGCCAAAAAAAGGACTTAAGCAATTATGATATGAGGATAATGATGTATAAACCACACCTCAAAGATTGGTTGTCCTTTGGAACAGAAAAAAAAACAGAGGACTGGGTAAACACTTTGTATTTATGTACACAAATTCACGATCAACAAGTTACTATTTAGCATAGAAAAGGTATTGGTAACATATCACATCATTATTAGTTATTACAGAGCACATTTTAATGCCTTTATCTGCATGGTTATACTCTACAGTGACAGTACCCTTCTAAGTGGAAATGAGGGGAAAAATGTTTTGCGCATCAATAAAGTTAATAAAGAGAATTAAGCATCGATATGTGATTTTTTAATGTATGAAAATCACCAAACTAGGTAATGATGTATATGTGTACCTGAAAATAAAGTCTTACCACCATGTCATTTGTCAGTCAGGATAAAGACTGAATCTTTACATTGTGACAACCAGATACAGCAGCACAAGAATAATGGTTTTCTGGTTTCTGTAAACACATTCAGTACACAGGAGTGTTCTGCACAGAGCACATGTACACCTGCCTGTTGCTGCGACAGCTCCCACACAAAGTGGACCATGTCTGTGTGGGACACATTGGTGAGGAAGAGGATTCTTGAAGACTGTGAGCAAACAGAAATGTCACCTAGAGAGATGCTGTCCTCAGACAGGAACACCATCTACACAAACACATACACAAACCTCAGATTCACACTGTGATTGGACAGACGGACACAGCATTTGAGCACCCAACTGTCATCAGAGCTGCTCTTACTTGTCCTGGGAAGGGCAGCCTCTGGTCACCGGGTAAAAATGGATTAACATCACTGTAGTTTAAGGGATTTGAGGGGCCAAAGGTTGTAGAATTAAATCCACAACCCTCAAACCTCACTAGTGTGGAGTCCCCATCTTGAACTTGGATAGGAATATCCATCTGCAGATATGAAAACAGAGAAATAAAAATCACAGTGGAGGGACAAATTCTACTCCTCTTCCATACTTGTTCACTATAGTAATAAAGGCGTCTACACCAAGGTGGTTTCTTGATCTAAACATCCTTACTTGTGAGTCTGTCTTAACCCTTAAAGACTTAGAACTATCTGTATGTATTTTCCAAATGGTTCTTCTCTGCATGTAACCTTTCCTAACTGATTTATTATAATATTATCCTCTGCATTTTGCATTTTTCATTGAAAATCAGGTATTTTCCTGTATTTAATTCACTGATCATGTACATGTTCATTAAAGCTCAGAGTACATTCAAAGGTTATACCAAATCAGAGAAGATTGAAGAAAAAGTTACTTTCTCAGCAAAATATATCATTAACTGAACATAAAAACAAGTATCTACAAACAGTCATTTGTCTACGTTCTTTTTACTGGTGAATCAATGTTGTAGAAGATGATGGGGTTTCTATGTTGACTATGGAGCCTCTGAACGTTTTTACCTAAATTATTTAGTTGTATTGATAGGACTAGCGGTTCAGATGTTCTTAAACATTTTAGATCAGTAGATGCTTTTGGCTGCTGGTGCTGTTTAGGCCTTAGGGTTAGGGTTAGGGTTGGTTAATAACAGAGTAAATCAGAGTGTGGTGCACTTCATACATGGTACATCCTCGCCTCCACTGGAGAAAAGATCCATTCTAGAGTGGCTGTTTTTCCAGGCAAGACCTCCCCCTTTGGATTGAGGCAGCACAGCACTGGGTGGTTAAAGTTGTCAGCCTGGAGCTGTGACAATACAGCTGTGTCCACTCGGTAATACACAGGCACAGCACCACCATTGTATAACTCATACATCTGGAAAACCAAACAGAAAGAAATACCACGGCAAAATTTTGTATTTATTATGTGGAAATTAATAGTCCACTTTTACATGAAACGCACGCAATGAGGAATGACAGAATAATACAAATGTCTTTGAATATTCATTTGATCAATAATGTCAATACTGAGTATTCCCAGCTGGAGAAGAAGGTGGGATCTGTTTAAACACACCTGTCTCGGAGGAGAGCAATCTTCAATGGCTACAGAAGCAAACACATGTCTTCTGGAGGTGAAGTGGAGATATGGTCTGTCTGTCTCCAGTGTCAAACCCTGAAAGTTCAGCTGCTCACAGGAACACAGCAAATGAAGTTAATCAGAATATACAACCACACATAAGAGTTCACTGTACTGAACATTCTTGCTCTAGTAAAGCAAATACATCATCTGACAGTGGAGTAACACCACAATCTATAAACAGGAAATTAACAAAAGTAAATACATATAAAGTAAACAGATTGACTTTATGTTGAGCTAATTTGATTCTGTATTGTTGTCATCAGGGCTTGAATAAAAACAATATTAGCCTCATGTAAAATCAGTTGCCTTACCAAGATCTCTCGGCCGTAAGACAGTTTCAATACAACAGGGAGCCGATCTGTTCCTGTAAAGTGATGGCTATAGAGGAAAAAAAACAATTAGACCCAATCATTGAGTCTCAAAATATTCTTTGTAAATACTTATTTATTAATCTACAGTGCCATTCTCATGTAATAAATACTGTCCAACTACTTTGTTAATGATTTTAATGATAAATATGGATTATATTTAACATATATTATGGCAGGAAAGGGAAAATTCCCTAACTTGAGACCATCTATTTTCTATTTGGTATCTTAGTAATGATATCTGACCTGTAGCTGAACTTTACTGCCCTCTGTCGGCCAGGGCGCAAAGTTCCAGAACATGGTGTGATGCTGAACAGATGGTTGTCTTGAATCTACAGGTGAAGATATTTGTGAAATCTGAAACTGAATTCATTTAAATGATGTAGTAAAAATGATAGAATGCCTCACCTTCATCTGGTGCAGCTCAGTGCTGCTAAACTCTCCTGTCTCTGCCCAGTACTCTAGCTCTATTTCTTGGTCATCAGGAAACAAGAAAGCCCTAATGACCCAAAATCAGTAAGTTGAGTGAGTAGTGCTCAAGAGATCAAAAATAACTACACAGAATTCACTGAAATGATCCATCACACATTATTTCACATAGTTCTCTAATTAGCACTTTAACTCACCAGTCTACGGGGATAGAGCCAGGATTATGAAGCATCAGCATAAACGCTGAAGGGTCTGAATTTAAGGGAGCGGCACTGAAGCTGAAATCCAAAGTGGTTTTGGTGAAGACGGAAGGACAAGAACGTAGACTAGAAACAGAAGAAGGACAAGCCCTGTCACCATAGAACATATTTAATATGTGTACACTGTAAAGTGTAAAAAAAAAAACGCCCATGTAAATTATTACTTTAAATATTTAAACGGTGACTATTTTATGGATTAAAAAGTAGCTCAGTCGGTAGAGTATGAGACTCTCATTCTCATGGTTGTGGGTTTGAGCCCCACATTGGGGGTACGGCTTCTCTATTGATGAATGACAACCATTAGTAAATATGAAAGTAAACCTTATTTTCATAATAATTTAGGAAATGTTAATTATAGAGGAAAAACTCATTCGGGAACTGCCACAAAAGCAGCACTGGGTCTATATGGGTTAAATATCATAACATCATACTAACCTGTGTCTGGTGGGGGTTCTGTAGGTGAGTTCTGTGGGGGAGGGGTTGTCAAACAGGTGTTCGTTGAGTGTGTCCAGTGACAGAAGTTTCCACAGGCGCGTCTTGTGGATTCCTCTTATGCTGCCACCACTACAGGCGTTAATCACCTGTAAAGTGGGGAAAACTCCCTTTGCATGAACTTCACATACGACCTTAGGAAGGGATGACATTAACCCTGAAGAGAGAGAAAAAACAAGTGGGTTTTTTGGTTTTAATTCAGTTCAGGTTTGTGGTGTGTGAGTGTATCTGTGGGTGCTTTGGATATCTACCATCTGCATTCAGGGTCTGGTAACTGATGGTCCACGTGTACTGGGCTCGTCTGTGTGGTCTGACTGTGGACTGAAGCAGCATTGTGGACCGTGAGGCAACCGTCACTCTATCCCAGTCCAGCTGTAGGGCTGAAGGTGCACAGGCACAGGTATTCTGTCACACTGCTGTACGGGAAATCAGAAGAATATCACATTTATCTGTGAAATGAATGCAACAAAAGAGAATACCACTTGGCTCGTTTGCAGGGTCATAAGTAAGGTCCTTATCCAGACATATCTGTTGTACACAGACACAAAAGGAGACAGAGCAGGGGCTGTTGTTCACTAAAGGAATCTCAATGGACCGGTAGGTTCCAACCACAACGTCTCCAACATTTAGAACTGCTGTCTTCGCCTGAGAAGAAAAACACAAAGGACGTTCAACAACAATGGGTTCATTTCGTTTCCATATAATGCATTGACATGGTCCATATTTTCTGAAAACTGACTCATATGAGCATTAACATACGAGTCCTACCTCGATAAAGCCTATAGAGCCCGTTCCATCTACTTTAAGAGTAACATAGGACTTGTCACATTCGGGAACCTGGGTCGGCCAGAAGGTGAGGGTGGGTCTGCATGTGTAGGCTTTCTCCTCCAGTGGGCTGAAGGACCATGTCTGCGCCTTTAAATCGACCAATCACAATGCATCATTTCACAGTAAACACAGTGAGCTGCTTCCTGTAAAATCTACAACACCTCTTTCGCTCTCATCAGTGTACATGTGCTTCTTTAAATTGCTCACCAAGGTCTCATTGGGATGCAGTTCGCCAGCGTCTGGTTCGACAGAGATAAGCTCTTGGTCTGACTCTGGAATTCTCCACTGGAATCTAAATCACAAAGGTCCAGCACATAAAGCCAGCTGGAGACACTGATGCTGGGATGAGACTATGAAAAATACAACACATACACCAGGGTTCTAAGAAATAACAATACATTAAAAACCCTTATGAATGAGTCTAACAGACCGTAGAGGCAGGCGGCTGAGGTTCCTGATTTGGTGGGAGCGATGGGTCTGAGAGCCCACATGGGTGGGTTGGAAGTACAAACTGCCGTCCCCTCCCAGACACACACAGGGCCTCTCAATGGTGCTGATCACTGTCAGCGTCTAAAGGAAACAGAAAAAAACCTACAGATCCCACTGTCTGTTTGTATCCTCTGTGCTCTGGTATAACGTCAGTACCTGTGTGTGTTTGGCTGCATTCAGCTCCAGGTGTACACTAAAACCTTGTTTGGGGCCGTCTTCTGTTGGAATGGTTCTGAGGGTGAGGATTTGATGAGTCTCTGGTAGGATCAAACCACAGCTTGGCACCACAACCAGAGATGCTGCTTCAGCATGGCTGGAATCATGGTCGAAGTTCACACTGAAGGCAAGTGGAAGCGCTCCTTTGTTTTGGAGGAGCACTGTCCGATGGGAAACAACACTCAAAGGTGGAAACACCTACGGACAACAAAACATATTGAGAGCATATGGACATATGGAACTTATAATGTTCAGTTAATGATATATATTTTCTGGAAATGTCACTTTTTCCTTCAGTTTTCTGTTTTGATATAATAACCTTTGGAGTTACTCTAAGCTTTTATGAATGCTTAATGCTGCCTTTATGTACTGAGGCTATGACAAAACAAGACACAGTATGAGTGAGAAAGAGCTGCATGTATACTTGGATATCTATATTCCTTACCACTAGGTGGGGCTCAAGGGAACAGCATGGGACGAAGTGTTGTTTGCCGAGTTGAAAGGAGTGTCCAACGACTCTGACGGTCACACACCAGGATGGACACAGTAGACGATCCTTCACGTGACAATTGTCCTGCAGCATGTGTCATAAAAAAGAAACACAACATCAGTTACTGTGTTGCTTTTGTTCCGATTAATGTTAAAGGTAATATACCCTACAGTGTTACCTTACTGTATGCAAAGCACTCAAGCTGTGCTCCGTGCAGAGTATTGAGCTGCTTAGTGGAATAAGTCACTATAAATGAAGTGGACTTCAGTGGGGCCAGGTCACATGACGAGGGAGAGACGGTGAATGGAGAGTCCGAAGCAATAGTCCACTCAAGGCTGGACAGGAATCATGATGTTATGTCAGAAATGTTCTTTAATAAAAACATATACTATATGTTTCATTAACCGCATCAACAAAATATTCAATCTATGCTACGGCAGACAGCCATACCTGAGTTTTGCCCTGGTGTGGTTGGTGATGGAGACGGACCGAGATGACGTAACAGAGGCAGAGGAGGACGATATTTTTTGGTTAAACAGCAGCTCATGTGGTGAGACAGACACATGTGGAGGTAGTGGAGAGGAACTGGAAGAGAATGGATCTATGCTTCCCAGGCAGGACTGGAAATATTCTTCCACTGGCGTGAATGGCACCATAGCATTATCTTGTCTTTGGTTGGACTGTTAGAAAATGACAACGCAAAAGAGACAGAGTGATATCATCACCACTGTATATTTGTATATATTCTCTTGAACGTGTAACTTTTTTCAATCTTGAAAGCATAAAGCTCAGCTCCTATAATCGATCTATAATTGTACGTCCAAAATAATTACATACACCTCCATAGGTACACATGCAACCCAGTACATTTTGACTCCACTATCAATACAGAAAAAATGTTGTGCATTCTATTGCAGCAGGCTTTATATCCTAAAAAGTTAGAGTATTTGTATGCCTTTACGGCATCAAAGGAACCTATTTAAAGTGAGACATGATGAATTAAATGTCATTACAATTCCTCATCCTTGATGGCCATCTTTTGCTGATGAACTACAGGTTGATTTGTTGACCTGGTGAATGAGGAATATCTAGGGGCTCCCATCATTGCCATGGCAACCAAATATATCCTGTCAAATGAGCTGTAATCAGAAACAAAAACCATTTATATGACACTATGATACCTAAAAGAATCTATGTGGTCACATAGACATAAGCCTCTAATGTACCTTCATCTCGGTCTAATTGTTTTTAATATATAATTTCATATTTAATTATATGTATCTGTTTATTTCAACATATTTGCACATCTTTCTCTTATATTTTTACTTTACCTCCTCCACAGTGCAGGGGTCCAGCTGCGTGTCTCTGCGGGACCAGTGAAGTTGGTACAGAACCAAGTGCTCAGGTTTCAGTATGGTCGGTTGCTGGAGCTCTGAGTGACAGGTACCGATACAGTCCAGGAACAAAGGGTCCTAGAGGGAGATGAGGTTTGTAGATATGTCCAACCAACTGTCCTGATGATGTAGCGTTTATGAATCTGCTTCTTAGCTCCTCCTACCCTGTGTAGAACGAGACACGGCACCCTCCTGTGGTGTACGATAGACCGTGTGGGTCTGTAGAAAAGCCTCAGTGTGGTGTAGCTGTACGGGTCCACAGTGCCGCTCGCTGGTTGGACACAGAACACACTGTGACCACAGTCATCCAGGTCCCACTGGAAGACGGCCTGAGCAGGTGAAGAATTAACCAACTGCACTGTTTTCTCGACTGCACCTCCTTCTTCAATCCAGCCAAAGTCCACCACAGAGGACGACAGGGACACTTTGGGACCTATTGACAAAACATTTGAACACACATACACATATTCCAGATTCTCAGAGTGCCTCCTTCCTTCCTTTTTGACATTAAAAAAGAAATTCTAAAACAGTGTATTTTGTCTCCTACCTATACAGCCTCCTGTGAGTTTCAGCAGGGTTTCATTTAATGCCCCTTTACAATTTAGAGACAAATACTCCACAGAAATGGTGTCAACAACAGCAGGGGTAAAGCTGACTGCAACCTGAACTGATGTACCAGGAGCCAGCTCACCCCTGGCGATGTCACAGCCGAACTCTGACCCCAACAACGGTACTCCACCAGATAATCGTGAAAGAGAGAATGAAGCGGTTACCTGAGAGAGGAAACGGGACAAATGAGTGTGAACCTCAACTGACAGCACTGTGGTAGATTTGCATATATATATGTGTGTTCAATACTCACAGGGGAGGGGTTAAAGATATCAAAGTGTTTATGCAAAGTCTGTCCAACTGCCACAGAACCAAAATCCAACACCGGCTCACCCAGCTCATTTTTCTCATTCCCATTTGGATTTTTTAGCTGAAGAGATGGGTACTTAGCTACAAAGAATGACAGGTAAAGGCAATTCATTCTTAACCTTACACTGACTCCCTTAATATTGCAGATTTGCATAGGAATACAGTCAGATATGACAAGAGAAAAGTCAAATCAGTAGTCTATGTACTTTGCTTGAAAGCCACTTTAAATTTTACACAAACAGCAGGAAAGACTGAAGTTAGACAATCAACCAGGCATAGAGTCATTCAAAATAATTCTTTAACTTTCAAAACCTTATAAATATTATTAATAAACAGTGAGTCAGCTTATTCATCTCCAGCTGTAGATTAGTGAAACTCTCTTTGCCCTTTCTCAGCAACATGTCATATTACCTAGTCCCTGCAGGAGAACACTGCAGCAGCTGTGTGACTTGTCCTCTTCTCCTCCAAACCTGCAGTGGACTGGCTGCTGATAGACCAGCGCCTCTTGTGGTTGGAAGACAACAGTAATGGGAAGCTCCTCACCAGGCTTTAACAAGCCTTGCTCAGGACCCAGCTGGAAAGGTGCTCTGCATTCCCACTGGAAGTATGTGTGCAGTTTACTGCTTAAACAACATACAAAAAAAAAAAAAAAAACAGGAGAGGAGGAATACATATTATGAACTGGTGACATAATACTAGTGCCTAAAACACAAATACATACTGGACATGTATGAAGCCACGTAAGGTGAAAGTATTAATAATAATACTTTCAATGACTGTCTTCAGAGTATTTCATGGGATTGCTTTTGGTCAAGTACACTAATACAAACCTTGCATTTTTAAGGAAAAAAGTAGTATATGAGGAGTACTGGACAGCACAGAGCGGCAGCAGCACAGAGTCAGGCACCTCAAGGGCATGACAGGGCACCGTGGCACGAAGGCAGACTTCAAAGCTGCCATATTTACTCTGAAACTCAATGTTGTCCTCATAATCACACTGACGAGTCCAGAGAAAGACACAAACTATCATTGAGACATGGAGGCATTCAAACAGTGGAGATGAATAGTGTTACAGTAATTATAATCTGTATCGTTTTTGTTACCCTCTTGAGTGGTCTAAAGGTGACTGGTATTGAGAAAGAAGTTCCTGGGCTCAGAACTATTTTGTGATATTGGTTTTCCTTTGTGATGATAAAAAACTTTGATGCTGGAGGCCTGCGTGGAAACAACGAAGGGACGTGTTAGCCTGCAGATTTAAATTTGTATATTCTATTGAGTTAAAAAAAATAAATTGTGAATGAGCATTTGAAAGACCTGAAACGTAGCTTCTGCAGCTTGTTATGAACGTTCTTCAACATTAATGTCTTGGTGAACTCTTTTCCCAAGTCCCAGTTGTCCCACACCAACTCTGACGCCATTTCCAACCCTATGGAGCTTCTTAGGCTGGCTGATTGCCGCTGGTGTTCTACCACCTGTTGTCCATGATGACTCCCTGAAAGCTACGCAGTCGGGCAAAGCAGAACATGTGCGATATATGAAAAGATGGTTAGATTTACAAGTTACCTACAGTACAGTGCAAAAGACACAATTACATTTTCTGTTTTAGCAAAGTTGTAATGATAACTCATAATCCCAAAGTGCATATTAAGATGCAGTCAGAGTATATGGATGACATGTACAGCATTAAAAAACAGCCTCTGTAACACAGTGTTCAGTGTTTAGTGTGACCTCTCTTTGTCTTTACTCTTTTGCTGAGACAATTTCACACTTACTGCTTTAATTTTTCTTGTGTTTCATTTCAGGTCTTATTGCTTGTGCAACTTTGTGTAATGGGAAGACAGGTGACACTAAATGCTGACTTTAGCCTGTTGAAGACAGTTTAATACTGTGCACATATTCCCTTTGTTTTCTTGTTGCATCTGAAGCAAAGAGACTGAAAAATAAATCTGCACAGACTGTATATACACACTGTATGTTGTACATATTAGCTGTCATTCTCACAGTAAAAAACTGACAAAAAAACAAGCTAAAAGACATACAATTATACAAAAACAAGATGTGTCTTGTTTTTCACTGACTATTTAGTTAAGGTAAATGAATGAAATAAATTCAGTTTCAGTGTCATATAAAAACAAGTCTGTCAGAATGGAAAAACAAGCTACGATTTAAAAGCAATTATGAGAAGATAATGCTACTGAAAACTTTACTTTGCTATTGTTTCCAACGGTGGAGGGCTTCCACTGTGCTGAGCCCAAAGGGTCTGGGCCCCGAGACTCGGCTAACATGACTGGAAACAGAGAGAACACATGGTATTTTATCTGTATTACACCGAACTGTTTTGACTGCCAACTTTAAATATGTTTTTTTAATGGTTTAGACTGTGCATTTGCACACATTCAACACACATAACGTGCCTACTGCAAGAGCTAACGGTATTCGAAACATACTCTAGTAGTTAGATAGCTAAAACAAAGTTAGCTTAATTAGTTCAGTTATAATAATAAACTAACATTAATTAACAAACCTACGTTAACGTCGTTTATCCAGTGCTCTCCATTGACTACTTACCTGATTTAAAGCCTGAAAATTAAACCCGGAAAACCTTTATTTTATAACATTTGCGGTATGAAAACAACGCTTTAGTCAGTAGTTTTAGCAAGTGTGTCGTCCTGTGCGTTTCCATGACAACGCGTAATGTTTGCGTCGCCTTAGTGATTACGGAGACCGAGAAGGAACAATTTACAAAACGAGAACAGGAAGTAGCTGTCGTTAGCCCTTTGAGACCTAGAACGATTTTTGTGGTGTCTTCTAAATTAATTTGTCTGTATCTTTAAATTTTCATAGTAATTTACGGTAATTTATTATAATGTTATACTCTGTATTTTCTATTTTTGTCTGTAAAAATCAGGCATTTTCCTACATTTAATTCATTTAACATGTCATAAAAGCGAAATAAAAGAGTAAATCAATAAAGAGTAAATCCAAGTTATTATACCAAAACTGAGATAACTGTAGAAAAAGTGACTTTCTCAGTAAAATATGTCATTAACTGATTGTAAAAACAATAATCTGCAACCACTGTCATTTGTCAAACTCTATGAATTTTACTGGTGAATCAATATTGCAGGAGACGACGGTCTTTCCATGTTCGCATTAATATGATATTAAAATGACTGAGTATTAATTTCACCCTTCTGTTTAAATCACAAAATGTTCAGCACACACTCATGAATGTATAGCTTTATTTCCAAACTATTCCTTTCCACAAAAAAGAACCACTGTAGCAATAAAAGTAAAATATATTATAGTCTATGATGTTAAATTATATTGACAACAACACAATGTGAAAATAGTTTACACAGTACAAGAAAAATGTAGTATTAATTTTCAAATAACAAATCATGTGCAGTATTTTTTTTAAATCTGTGCATATAGTTTTTACATGCAATACAAAACAAACAGCCGAATAGAATATATAACAAAAAAATAGGAAAATAACAACAATATCAATAGACATAATCGTCTTGGTGCAATTATTCTCAGGCTAAGACCTTAGAATGATGGTGAGACTAATTTATGTGGTTCTAAATGAGTCTGTTCCTTTTAAAATCTTTTTTACAAACATTGGAATGTTTCACATATTGGTGGAAAATTGGTCTGTAACAGTGGGAAGCACTGATAATAATGTAACACTGAAACTCCATCTCCAGGTACTTTTCCATTCTCTGTTCACATATTTCCTCTGAGAATTTTAACTTTATTCTCTCAGTTAATTAAAAACAAAGATGGAACACAGTCCTTCACCTTTTATTTTGCAGGTGTTAACATTTCCTTGGCTTAATCAGGACTTCCAAATATAGTGCTGATATGAAAAATGAGTATATTGTGCAATGACTTCCCAAGAGTAATCAACATAAAACCTTCAAATAAATACACGTTGGTGTTTGAACTATGGGAAAACCCCACTTCTTCTTGTATCTCCCTCCTCCAGCTCCTCGTCGGAGTAGAGGCTGTAGTTTGCTGTTGCTGCTACTCCTGCGTGCCTCGTGAAACCAACCGAACTCGGCCTCAGCACGTCTAGTTCCTCCTTGTCTTCCTCGTCTTCCGCCTCTATGTCGTCTTCATCCTCCAGGCTGGAGCCGTCAAAGTCCCCCTGATGCTTGACGCTCATCCCAGTTTGCTCAGTGTCTGTCAGCGGCGAGGTCGGGGCGGCTTGTTCCTTCAGTTTGCGACTTCGCTTCCACTTCATACGTCTGTTCTGGAACCAGATCTTAACCTATTGGAAAACAACAATGACAGTTTAAGACAGGGCTGTCAGACTCATTTTAGTTCAGGGGCCACATTCAGCCCCTGTGGTGCAATGTTGTGTATTGTTTATTCCACTGTGTAATGTTTGTTTTCTTGCTTTTGTTAATTTAGTTCTCTCACTGTTTTTTATAGTTATTGTTTTCTATCTTCTTTTGGTATTTCTTGTGTGTATATTTCTTGTGCTGCTATTGGAACCTCAATTTCCTCAGGGCTCTTCCCAAAGGATCAATAAAGGTCAATCTAATGTAATGTAATGTAATGTAATGTAATGTAATCTAATCTAATTTAAACCATATGACCTCAAGTGGGCCGGACCAGTAAAATAATAACATAATGATATATAAATCATTTCAACTCTAAACTATTCTCTATGTTTTATAGTGATAAAGTAAAATTACATTATTAAAATGTTTACATCTACAAACTATCTTTTTAAAAAAAGTGAATAACATGACCCTGAAATTTCTTAAGAATTATCATTTAAACGTGCATTACAACTTACAGATCACAGTGGATCTACAAATACACAAAACATTTAATAACAAGCAGAATATTATTAAAATTGCACTTACTTCTTGTAAGACATTTCAGGTTGTTCATATTTTTGTGAAAGGATAGTTTTTCATGTAATTTTACTTTTGTTATACTAAAAGATAGAGATACATTTGAAGTTGTTTGGTTTGGTTTATTGTTTGTTTCGAGCAGACGAAAAGAAAAATCTTTTTATGTACAAGGAACCAATAGCACACTGTTCAGAGCACATAAGTTGATAAATAAAAGTGAT
>JAPQRQ010000015.1:31349660-31362454 GCA_037367365.1 Apogon talboti
TTAGTGGTTTTACTGTGGCTGTTTTAGTCTAAAAACAGAGCTAAGCTAACAGAGCTATAATGTAAACTATCAGCTGAGGCAGCAGGTGAAGATTATAAGACGCAGTGTTATTTTTAGCTACTGTCAAATAAGTATCTATGAGTTTTAGTTTGAAGAAAACCTGATGATACCATAATACATACTTTTGTGAGTTCTGAACGTCAGTACTACATAGACCCCCTTTAGTCTTCCTACTTTAGTCATAAGTTTTAGAGAAGAGTCGTCAGACTGCATGTCACCCTGTTCTAAGAGACTCCCTCCAGAAGATCTAGTGTGAATTAGCTCGGCGGTTCTCGAATGCTGAGCCACTGTACTCACCCTCCAGCACGGGATTGGACTGAAGCAGCTGTTCTTTGACCTTATTCACCTCCTGGCCCTTCCCACACACCGCCGCCACATATGACATCACCAGCTTACTTGCCTCTGGGACACACATACAGACAAACAGAAAGGCAGAGATAAATATTAGGTCAAAGCCATTTCCAGACGCGAGTGATGGGCGAGTACAACAAGCCCACCCGTCTCACCGCTCCCCATAAAACCCACCCGTTACATCATCCTCCCTTGACACCCATCAGTTCAGGGCGGGGATCACTTTCTATAGTCTGGGAAACGGTAAAGAATGAAGGCTCATTTCACTAAAATAACCAGCGACTTGTCTGGTTAGACGTTAGCTGCTATTTCATCATATTATCATCATTGAAACTGTTGATTTCATGGGGAATTTCAGTGGATGCAATGGAGAAGCATGACTTTATTTGGCTCTGCAGGGATCTAAACAGCTTTGAAAGAGATTGTGTCATGAGAGGAACATGTTCCAAAACAGGATTTATTCGACTCGATGAGAAGAGTGACACACGCTCAAAAGGCATCTTGTGCCGTCTGGAACAAATGACGTGACATGTAGAATGACTGCTGGCATCATCTCCCAGGTCCAGTGAGATGACAGCGACCCAGAACTGATGATGAATACGATGTGCCAAGGGAGGAGAGAGCAGAGATTGACAGTGGTTGCTGGTACAGATTCCTGATGAGTCTGGCGTACTAACGGGCACGTCAGTGTATTTTGCCAGGATAGCAGAGGGTGGCCGAGATCAACAACACCTCCTCGCTGAGTAATCTCGACTTTTATTTAATCACAGACGCACAAAATCATCCCCCGTAGACATCCATCTCAGACGGTGAAAATATTATGTCTCTCGTGAGTTATGCTGGCATCTGATAATGTTGGTCACAGCTCCACACTCCAGCTGAATGAACAACATGACAGAGATATGAGCCCGTCGTCAACGGCCCGCGGCGGTGAGGCAGGCATATTTATGATTCCACCGGTTCCACTACAAAGCCACAGGGATGATGAGATTACCGGAACTCGGGCTGGAAAACGTTTGCTCCTGGACTGGACAGAGCCACCTCTGGGAGCGTTTTAGTGTCCATGTGAGGCGAGGGTCTGAATAAAGGCCAGGGTTCGTACACATTTTTCAAGGTCAAATTTAAGCACTTTTCAGATTTTTCCAGCACAGCACCTTATCACTGGGATCAAATCCATATCTACAGGAATACATATACTCAGGATTATTTTAGTTTAGAAATTAAAGAAGAACGCAAAGTTTTATCCGCTGTGTTCTTCAGACACACTCGCACCAAGACAAAGATTAAAATAAAAATGTACCTGGAGTCGACCTGAGAACACCCGCTAATTTTCTTTTTGACAAAGTTGTATTTTTCAAAATGTGTCACCTCTCTGTAAATAGGTTTGGCTTGGCATCTAACCTGGCAGAGTTAATATTAAAAATAAATAAATAAATAAATAAATCACAGTTATAATTGCAAACACTTAAACTAAAATTCAAGCACTTTTCAGACCTTGAAAACACAACATTGAAATTCAAGCATTTTCAAGGATTTCAAGCACCCATACCAACCCTGAACGTCCAACCAGGGCCGTCACGATACTGAAATTGAGTTAAGACAATCTGGTCTTTTTGGTTAAGGGGATATTAACATACATAATCCACAATAGTAAACACAAACCTGTCACAAAACAACAAAAAAGAAGTAGCAAATTCTTGACTGTTGTTCTTAAAACACAGCAGAGGAACATGGTGTACTCCCTGGTCCCTCTGTGGATAAAAAGAGCTCATTCTAAAGGAACGAAAACATAATTATTCTTATTTTCAGGTGATTATACACTAATGACAACACAATTATGACATTGTGTTCCATTTCTGTTACACTTGCCCTTTCACATTACTTACGACTACTTCATTAGAATGAACCATTATGTTAATATATTCTCTAAGCACAACGTGAATAAATAACCTCATCTATAAATATGTCATATAACTACCATGATCAGACACAAATACACATCATCATCTACTTTTAACCTCTATTACTGACTGAGACGCCAGCAGCAAAATGACAAAATGTGTTCAACAGCTTGTCGTGTATGTTTGATGTAATGTTGTGAAATCCAAGCTCCAAAGACCGGTGAACTATAATACACATCCATCAGGTATATGTTCATAAAACCGTGTCGCCCTCTTATTCTTATGAGGGGAGTGCCAGTGTGCATGACTCTACTGTAATGGAATGTATCTCACGAGTCAATTGTTGCCGCTTTCTCTCAGGCCTTTACCTGGGACACACCACTGCCAACAGAGAACAGGAAATTCTATCCATCTTGTACGGTATGTGAAACTGCTCCAGAACATATTCCCTCTATAAGAAATAAAAGAGCGGGGCCGTAAACACAGTTGGATCTATTACAGGCAACTGTTTAGGGTCCCTAAAGGTTCAGTGCGTAATCTGTAGAAGCATCCACGAGTGTCCAGAACTGAATGACCCTCATCTCACCTTCCCCTAGGGTAGCTGCTACCACAGACCCAATGTTAGATCCAGTGATCATTTTTAATTTTTTTTAATCAAGTGGACATCAACTCTGGTACATACTCAGACATAGTATGCTATGGTAATGTATTTTCAAGATAAAAACCCAACTGCTATAAAATGAAAATTAAGAACAAGTAGGCCGTTCTGACCCGTGAAGAGCCCCGCCCCTTCTGTAAATCGAAACAATTGACTCTTCAGCTGCACAAATGCAGATACAAAACTAACATTTCCATTTATATTTGCCTCTGATTCATGTGCAAAGTTCTAGGTTCGCGCAAAATAGATTTTTTTTTTGCCAACAATGTTTCCCAAAGTTAACACCATTAAACACCCTAGCTCACATGCATTTGTGTACACATGGAAAACAGTTTAGAAAATGGTGACATGACACCCCAATTTGCATGTGCCCATTGTAACTTTGTGTAATGAACATGCACCTGGAGCAACAACAATGACAGATACAGAGGCTGCAGCTTTCTTCAGGGTTAGTTAGCCCTAGCAATTACAATTTCACAACTCCATGATTATCCTTAGGCATTCAGCAGGCTCAGGTTCTGTGTCAGTTCCAGTATTTTCCCTAAACTTCGGGGCATAGGTAGTGCAATACAATGGCACATTCAATTAAAAAAAAAAAAAACATTCAGAAAGCTTGGAAACGAAGCTTGTTAAAAAGATCTGACACTAACTTTGGCTTAGGTGTTGTGTTACTTATAATGTTAGGGAAAACCCTCATCTTAGCAAGGCAGCTTCAAGTCATTGGCAGACAAAAGCCTATTAGTCACAAACAGTGGCTTTATCGGAGTATTTGTCATTGTTTTTACCTTCTCATGCATACAGCGATATGTTGTAAAATAACTATCACGTGAGCTGAACTGAGGTTGGAAATACGCATTTAGAAATTACCCAACAGGGAAACTGGACAATTCTTATTTTCAAGTGATTATATATACAGAGTTCTTCAGATAGCATAGTTTTGCAAAGACTAAAGCACAGATTGCTGCAATTTCACAGATTTTTGGATCGTCATAACCATGGTCTTTGGATGATAAATGATCCGAATCCGAAAGAATGACTTTATTTTTTGTTTAAGGTGGTGTCCAAAATGAGTTGTCGAAGCTTTAAAATGGCAGAGAAAAGAATAATTCTGAATTTCACATTCCATTTCAACAATAAGAACCTCCTACATCTTATTACATGGGGATCCTTTAAAAATAAGGTCTAAACAGAACCCCATCTGTGTCCTCCAGGTCTACATCAGTCATTTTAAAAAGTCGCATTTCATGTTTCAACATGTTTTCGTCCAAACAAACCTGCTATCAATGTACCTTTCAAGGCAGATCTGACCTAAATCTATACGGCACCTCAGCCAAACAAGTTTTGACTACGCTTTGAACAAACCTTTGTTGGGCACTTCAGAAAACCAGAGATAAGCATGACGGCATTTTATCAACTGATATCAGCCGTCTCAATCTGCGGGGCTTTATCAACAAGGTCCCAGGTATGACTATGTTGTGTGAATATGTGGAGCAGGCTCATATTAGAGTGCATGACGCAGCATTGTTACTCAAACTTACTCTGGAATAAACAAACATATTAAATAAAAGGGACATTTTCTTTTATTTTGGCATTTACCCGTTTTCCCAGCCCCGCTCTCCCCTGTGATGAGGATGCATTGGTCCTTGTCCTGGTCTCTTAGAGAGCGGTAAGCCTCGTCTGCCAAAGCATAGCTGAAAGACAAAAAAAAAAAAAAAAAAAGCACAAATCAGAACCGTGTACATTACAATTACTGTACATGCCCATCAGATTACATAACACACTTATTTTCAAGTTCTTTCCAGGATATTTCGGGGCGATGGGGTAAAAGAAGTTCAGAGAAGTGGCACGCTGCTGTGTCAGGCCACATGGCGTCGACGCTAATCAATAGCATGTGGCTTTATTGGAAATTAGGCTGCATCTGTAGGCCAGAACAGGACTGGAGTGACTCACAGCATTATTTTTGCTCCACTGGCCGACTTAGGCTTCAGGACATGAACCACTTCCTACCCGCTACAACCAAATTCTTCAACTAATACAATCCAATGCACAAAAGGGAACTCAATTACTGCTTTACTTTTCATATGTATAACCTGTTGAGTTTCTTTTATTTACTAAGAGATAATTAGTTGAATTTGCTGGGCCTGAACAACTGGCAGGTGTTTAGAGAAAAAAAAAAATCAATTAGTAAATGGCAATGTAAAATAACCCGCGGTGGATTAGTGAGTGATAAATGGGAAGTGCGTGCCCATTATAAAATGAAGCCTATTGTTATGCATTCCAGGAGAGTGATACAATGGGAAAGTGGGACTGATTATTGCCATTTCACCCCACTGCATTCCAAAACAATATATTATTTGTTCTCTTTTTTGTGCAGACAGTCCTTGATGATCATTTCACAGCAGGGCGTGGACAATTTCAATGAGATATGCCGACAAAGAGCGACACAAAAGAAGTGAAGTGGCAGTGAAAGCTTTAAAGGGCTTCCATTTGGCAGGCAAACAGTCATGTACAGTTCTGAAGGAAACATGCTCCAACGTTGGCATTCGTTTGTCACATTTTCTTTTTTTCCAGAGCCACATCTGGTAATAGTGTCATAAGGCAAAAACTAATAGCTTTTTCCCCGATGACACATTTAAAATGACTTTTCTGCCTTAATCCCCCAGACTGTTACACACTGTGCTAGAATCACCACCTTTACGTCTCATGTTCCACCTTAAGAACAGGGTAAATATAGCTTCAGGCAATTTTGAAAGAATGCATCAAAATAGTCACTCCCAAGTGTCTTATTTGGTCTTATTCCTTGCCTCGGGTGAAGGGTGCACTCCAAATCTTTCAGGTCGGCGAGTATTGTTATTAATCAAGTATTCAAATGCACTAGACTTGAGTGTGGGAAGGAATGTCTGACATGGTTTCCACATGGCACCACTGCTCAAGTTATTCGCAGAGGCAAAGATATAGACTACAGACCAAGGCCAAGATGGAGTTCACTGTCATGCCTACAGGAGACGTTCAGACTATATCCTCAAAGATTTATTGAATCATTCTGCATTTACTTCATTGTCTACTGTTCTCCAACAAAGTTATGTCTAAAAATGTTGGATGCTTAATTTGGAATACAGATAAAATGTTGCTGTTGGAGTCGGCCTGTCCAGGAGCATATAATTGTATTGAACTAAAGCTGACCTCCAATTTGAAAGGCAGCTGATTGCTCGTAAGGATCCATGACAGAGTAGGGCCAGGAGATGGACAGCCAGATGAATGCATTCCAGGCCGCAGTACAAAGTTAAAGCTCATGCCGGATAATGGCGTTTAGGGTTCTGCACCATCAAACATTGCTCTGGCCCGAAGCCCTTGTAGCACTACTGCTGCCACCAACCCCCCCCAAACCCCCAGCCTGAGCCCTTCACAAATAAACCCACTGTAAAAGGGGTAGAAACAGTCAGATATATCTGTATTGGCGTACTTTCACCAATGGCAGTGGCAGATATTTATCCAAGATGAAACAGTAATGGGTGCTACATTGAATTAAAAGTACAAATAAGTGCCCAAAGTAATGATGTACAAGACTCTGGACTATTGTAACTGTAAGTAAATAAAGGTTTGTTTTTTTTTTGTTTTCTTTTGCGATCAGCATGCTCGAACTTTTTTCCTGACTGCAATTTTCTACAATATATTTTTGTGGGACATTTATTAATGTAAGGTAAGTAAAGTTCACATAGGATGGATGAAATTATGTCAAATTTGCCTATAACACTGAAGGAGATTCCGCTGAAGGTACCCAGTGTCCAGCTCAAGATCTATGTCTATGAATTTAGCATACATGTTTTTGATAGTGAGTTAACCTGCGGGGCACATTGAGGACATGCAAACTCCAGAGAAAGGACCTAATTCAACTGGAAATCCAACTAAGAACCTTGGTGCAAACACGGACATTTCAATCAGTCATTGTATTTAAATGGTCAACAGTTAATTGCACTAATAGAGAATGTGCAAAAACAATGCAGAATAAAAGACAAACATTGTATTAACAACGCATATCGCCATCACACAAAAAAAAAGAAATTAAAAATGACCAGTAAAAATGTTCACCCTCTTCTTTCCACATTAAAGAATGCCAACAACTGCAAAACACCTAGCTGAAGGTGATGGAAATGTTCTTCTCTCCAAACCACCTCTACATGGCACCTTGACTATTAAAAGTTTGTTTCCTCAGCTGCTCTGAATCACTTTTTCTGTCTGTCAAAGCATTTACCCCTCATCCCAACCCCCCACAGTTTCTGATCACTACCCAGACGCCCCGTGCACCAGCCCTCCACTTTTGTATGAATGAGACTGGCCACAGGACATTACGTCACTGCTGAAAAGGGCAGCACAACGCAGCAGATGTCGGCTTTGTGAAAACACTCCTGTTGCCTGACCTGATCCCGACAATGAGCAAACCATCACACAATTATGTTGCCCCCCAGAGAAGGCCCAGGGCCTAGTGGGAGGGGGGTGTACTGAGGGAAGACTAGGGGCGTAAAATGGGAGTGGGAGGTCCCCTGCCTGGAATGCCCCCCCTCCTACCACGCACACTGGAGCTGGTCATATGAATATGAATAGCTGTCCCTTAATCACAATATGAGCAGAGGTCAGCAGAAACAACAGGCCACACCCAGAAGCACACATAGTTAAATCTAACCACCGCCTCCAACCAAACTATCACTTCTAATTTCTATTTTTTCCCCATTTCAATGTGAATACACAAAACCAAGAAATACAAGACAGAATTAGAAATGATATTTCCCTGTGGCTACAGCATTATGTGAATATAATGATCATAAAAGCAGTGTCAGCAGCAACTGGCTGCACCACTTCACAAATGTGGAAATTAAAAAGATGATGAAGCACCAAGGTCAACATCAAAGACAGACGGAGCAGCGAATGAGGCACCACGATCCCAGAGGCCTCCCTGATCAGTGTATGGAGCTGGGTGTGTGGGGTTAGGCTGGGATAAGGCCTTGGACTTTAAATGGTGCTTGGCACCTCCCCTACACATCTGCCTGCAGGCTGTAATTTTGCCTTGCACGTGGCAGCGGTGAACACAAAGCCACACTGGCATGAGGTAAGCAGGAGAAAATAGTCTAGTCAGTTGTTTTTACTACCAGTCTCTAGTAACTGGGGCAGAGGATGAGATGATGGGCCTGCAGTGTGTGACCTGAATCTTAAAAAGGGTGGAGTACTCCGAGGGCAGACTCGGCACACTTTAAAGCTGTCATTTGTAGATGCTAATGAAGCTGTAGCTTGTGGGCTGGAGCGCAGCCCACCAGTGTATACTGAGAGAAGACAGGCCTTTTGCAAACAATGATCATCTTTCTCAACGGCTGTTAGTCCTGCATCGATACTGAAACTCAGCACATTTGCATATGTTTGTACAAAAGTTTTGGTCCTTTCAAAAGTTTTCTTTTTTTAAGGATTGTACTTTGACGCTAAAGTTAGTTTTGTTTCTGTTGGGTGTCCTTAAAGTAGCCTGTGATCTCAGTCAGATCTGGCATCTGCAGAGACCTCAGGAAATCCGCCCGGCTAAGATGAACGGCCAAGGAAGCAACTCTTTCCTGATGCTGTGGGACCAGGTGGAATGAGTGGACAAAAACACACAAAAGCTGGTGTGGGTGGGCAGGGAGCGTGACAAACACACACCCACACACACACACACAAAAGCGTCTGACTGGGACAGATGTGGCCCATCTGTCAACTGGTTACAACAGCGGTGCAGTAAAAAGTGGTAATGAGTACCTTGGTCAAAATACAGGGCAGGAATCTAACGAATACCTGACACCAGATTACACTCAGATAGTTTCATTCTAAAGAGCCCTCTCCATGTATAACTAAAAGGTGTAATAAAAATTACCTCTACTTTCTAAATTAGAAGCTTTGTCAAGCACTGATCTTTAATTTTACCAACACTCACTTGAAGTTGTCTGAGTGCTCTGCTTCTGCTTAATTACTCATTGATACTCCCCCACCCATACATCAAACTTCGGGTCTAGGGCTTTAATTTACTTTACAGCGCAGCAATTTGGTGTTCCATAACGGGGAAAACACAAGCCTAAGTCATTTGTCTGATCCGTGGAAAAGCAGGAAATAAGCATGCAGAGAAAGGTAAGAAAACTTCCTCAGTAAAACTCAAGCAAAGACGCCTCAGGCTATTTTCAATTGGTTTGTGTGAATGAAAGGACAAACAAAATGTAACTGGTTTCATACAAAAAATTAACAAAGCTCAACTAGAACGTATGAAACCCAAAGTCTTGCCTTTGGGGAGCAGATTTTAAGAAAATGTGCTTTAGTACAATATTAGCATAACTGCATGCACACAGCCATAAAGTATCAAGTCATGTTTGTACATTCCAGTAAGGCCCGTCAGGTTTGACAACTTCCTCTCTCTCTTTCCTGACACTTCATTCTCTACAGGCCTTGCAAGTCAAATACACTGCTTCTGATCCACAACCACTGACCAATTGACCTTTAACAAAACCAACTACACCACCATGAGGAGCATACCTGAGAGACACTTGGCAGAGGAGCGTTTACATTTCAGACAGATTTCTACAGTGATTTCAGCCTGAATGAGCACTCCTTGCTTTTAAGTGGAAACCTTTCAAGCTGAAAAAGGCCGTCAACACTGAAGTACCCAAACCTGCAGTTCTTCAAATGGCCACTTGAGGCTCATCCCAAGAGCAAGTCAATCCCCACAGAGCCCCATGTTTATACACCCAACACACCTGTTCACTGCACAGTACAAAAACAGATCTGGCCTCTACATTCATGGCAAAAGTGGACAGGGTGAGTTTTTGGACAGCCTGGCTCTAATTCTCTGATGTTATCCATAATTTTAGTGACATGTGGTTGACAGCTGTGTGGACTTGCTTACTCACTGCCAGCTGAAGATAACTTTAGGAGCTTCTGTTTATCGACTATAAAGATATTCTTCCCACTATCCAGGCTCACAAATGTTTAATGATGTTTACAAAATATAACAAGAAAACCTTGCACGTTGGTGTAATTCAGCTACTTTAGCTAATATTAGCAGCGGTTGTCAAGTCTGATGTCACACAGCTGTAAGACTCACTTACATATATACACTTATATATCCATTGAGGCACCAGTCAGGCTTCAAAAGAGCTAAATTTATTACAGATCCGAAATAGAAATAATATTAATTCCCCATAGTCAGGCTTCGACCTGCAGTCAGCTGCATTTTAAGTGTCCATTCAAATGCCATTCAAGCGCCTCGTCCACTTACAGAACTGGATCCCTTCACTTTGTGTGTTTCGACATAAATCATGTCTTTATTAGGCGCCCCCTGACATGTCCATACAGACAAAGGACTGACAAACTCAGAAAAGCCTTATTCTATATCAGAGCAATGCAGACTGGCAGAGTTTGGCATATGTAAATGGAACTGTCGCTAGTTAGTGAAGGTGCGAAAGTTAGCTGGTGACAACTTTGTGTAACTTTAATTATCAACTTCTTCTGCTCTTTATCATCATATGCAATAGACTGACAACTGGATGTGTTTTATGGACTCGGGGACAAAGTACAAACAGTGTTGTTTGTGTTTTCAATCAATGGTTGTATTATCTTAGCATTTTCACCTTTTGATCTTCCCCAGCTCCGCCCTCATCTCCAAATATGGTCACACACAAAAATCAAAGATGGTAACAGCCATATGCCAAATTTAAGGCATCAAAATTAAACTAAAAACTAATTTTAAAGATGTTATACCTGCCACCAGAAAAGCTTTTCACATGTAAGACAGCAGTGATGCATGAATAACACATACCTTTTTATAGTCACAGGTATTGAGTGTGGAGAAATTACATTTTTCACAGCTGATAAACAGTTTGTACCCTTATAGATCCACTCAAACGTTATGCAAGCTGTGTACATAGATAAGGTCAATTGCCTTTCTTGCGGCTATGAACACAGGGCGGCTGCAGACAAAAGAAAACCTAGAACAGAGTCACAGAGGCAATAAATGACAGCACAGTTAATGTTTAATGAGTAAGAACAAAGACAAAGATATTTAACATCTGAAATCAATGGGAGAATTCATAACCTAGAAATATTTACGGCACCCATTTATCAGTAGATATTACATGTAATTAAACAGTTCCCTTTGCAAAGTGTGAGAAATGAACTATCAGAAATGGCTCAACTCATTCTAAATAAAATGCTAATAAATCATAGTGACAGGTTGCAACTGTCCATCAAAAACTGCAGAAAACGTCCAACCTGAATTAATGAATTACACTAGTTTTCCTGTCAAGTACATCTCCTGGTATCTTAGATTAAAAGGTTTCTCCAAAGTCATGCAAATTCTAATTTTATCTACTTGGAATGAACATAAAAGGTAAAACTTTAGGTGTTCGGATGTAGCAACTGATGATAAATGTCTGCGTTTCCAATTTAATAACTCTGCATTTTCTTCTTGGTTTTAAGAGGCGGGTGAGAAAAGAAACACACTCTTACCCACTCATGTCTCTCAGTGAGCTTACCATTACGCCAACACACATGCTGGAGAGGACTCATTCAGCCCACCTGAGTCAAAATGCCATTTCAACAAGTGCCCACTCAATTCTACCTACGTACAGGTTCAGGAGCGCTGCAAATTATGTATGCCTCTTCAGAAAAGGCTTTATTTATGTAATAGCAGAAACACAGAAAGCTTGTGTTAACAAAGATCTTCTGGTGTTTATCTTCACACCCATGTTCCCTGATTTTATGCAGGCTAATTGAATAACAGATGCAGATCACAGTAAAAAAAGATTGGAAAATGGAGTTTTATAATTAATGTACAAACTAGGGACCTAATCTACATTGTGCCTTATGGCTTTATTCAACTTTAAGAATTGGGAAAAAAAGGTAAGAAGGTAGGAAACAAAAGAAAGGTGTGGGTGCATTGCCAGGATAAACTCCAATGGCTTTTGGTTAGACTGTTTCAACTGACAACACAGGAAAGGCAAACACAGGTGTGATGCTATGATGCAATAAACGGCTCCAAAGTCCACACTACCCACTCACAGAGCACCGAGTTACCATGGGTCTTTTATCTGAACCCAAAGCTCTGCATGTGAAACAACATCTAGTCCAAAACTTTTATGACCACAATTGAAATGGATCCTGAGGCAAATGTGGAAGTGGGAGTGTGTGTGCAGCTCTACTAAGCATCACTGTTGTGTTATGAGAAGTTTGGCAGCAGGTTGACAGAATGAAACGAGGCCTGTAGTGATGCCAGGGCGTCACGGCAACACTAGATGCAGTTACAGACTACGTTTCCTCCGTCCAAAGGAAATGGTCCCGATTAGACAAGTGTTTGAATAAAACGGATCGTTTTCTTTCTGTTTGACTCATCTGTCCACACAGTTGAATAGCTCATCCTTTTGAGCCTTTCAATTATTATGGAATTTGTTACAATCCTGTCGGTTTAGGGGTAAGTCAGGTTGGTGAGGTAGGAGTATACTTTAACCCAAAAAGGCCCAGTGCTACTTTTATGTCAGTTCCCCAATTACATTTTCTCTACATCTAACCTTTCTTAAGTTATTTATCACCATTTATTTATAATATTATCCTCTGTAGTTTGTATTTTATCAGTATAAATCAGGTATTTTCTTATATTCAATTCACTGATGATGCAGATGTTCATAAAAGATCAGGTTAAAGTTAAGGTTTATTGTATCAAAAACAGAGAAAACTGAAGAAGAAGTTACTTTTTCTGTAAAATATATCATTAACTGAACATAAACCCAGTGTGTCCATCCACTGTCATTGATCCAACTCCATGG
>JAPQRQ010000015.1:31362554-31391874 GCA_037367365.1 Apogon talboti
CTCTGAACGTCCAAATGGGTCATATCTGATGAGCATGAAAAGATGAATAACTGTATTTTACACCAATTATTGACATGGATTGATAGGATTAGTGGATCAACAGGTATTGAACAGTTTCCATCAGTAGATATGTTTGATTGGTGATGGATGTTTATGGGTTAAAATGAAAGATAAATGTATTAACAAATGACCTTAAATGAACAATGACACAAAGTAATGAGCTAATGTGTCAGAATCGGGTAACTAGAGTAAGTGGAGGTGTTGGATGTGCTGCCGAAAACAGCTGCTGCATCACTTCTGAGGTATGATACCAAGCCGATGGCCACTCGAATGTTAATGTTGAACAGGTAACAATCAGGTGGCCGACCAAGAATGAAAAGAAATCAAGGCACCAGGGCTGCAACAGTATCCGACAATATTCACATCATTTCACGTCTCCAACACAAAGAAACTTGAAACAGGTTGAGAACTCTATCAGTCTGTGTTAGACAAACACGTTTTTAATGTTGCACAAGTCTAACAGTCTAGGTAAGAACCTGTGTCCATGCACCTTGGAAGTAGACGAAGTTATCCTAGAACCGTCAACTTAGATTCCTCTTGTTATGTCACCTAATGTTACCCCTACAACGGTCAGAAAAACAATTATTCCACCCACAGAAACACGATCAGATTAAGCATTTACACGAGCATTATTAGGTGGTAATATTTTCCTACTGAGGTGATTATGAAAGGCTTAAAACCTGACTGAAAAATCCCTCTCATTAGGTCAGTTCCTTCCGCATCAAGTGGTTACTGTACATGAGACACTATTATTCTGCTTGGACAATTACATTGAGTGTTGAGTCTATGTAGGGCAAGGAATCTGACACGCATGACTGGGTAACAAATACAAGGTGGGCTCGAGGAACAAACACCACACACACTTTCTAGAATTCCAACTCTGATCCTAAAACAAACTCTCTGAAGCCACTTTCATAGTAAACTCCCATACATAAAATATTACTAAAATGTGCTTCTCAAACTATACAAAATCATGCATAGACGTAGATACTTGCAATAAGTGATAAACTGCTGAGAGACACACATACTGTACATACCAATCAAGTACGCAACTTCATATTCCACATACTAGGAATCCATTTAATTTCCTGTCGACCGATCTGCCATAATACCAGAAAAAAGTCACATTTTTTTTCAGTCTAGGTAAGAACCGAGTGGCTCTACCTTTACAGTTCCATTTGACCTTGGCATTATTACAAATATGAAGTAATATGTGCCGCAAGGACACAATACACCAAGAGAATTAGTGAATAAATCACTCATACCGACATTAGTCAGATAATGGTCTAAGGCAGGGGTGTCAAACATATGGCCCGTGGGCCAAAACCATCACACTAAAGGGTCCAATTCCAACTGTGGGATGAATGTGGGAAGATATAAACAGACATTAGTCTGTTTATATCTTCTCCCCTTTATATCAATGTGTGAAAATCACTTTGGCTCAGGTTCCACATACACCACAATATGATCTAAAGACCAGTAAAATACTATCATAATAACCTGATAAATAATGACAACTACAAATGTTTCTCTTTGATTTAGTGTAAAAAAGTACAATTACATGAAAGTGTTTGCATTTACAAACTACCCTTTCGCAAAAATAATATTAACACAAACAAATATGAACAACCTCAAATGTCTTAATACATCTGTCATAATTCTGCCTGTTACTAAATGTTCTGTGTATTTGTAGATCCACTGTAAATTGTACTGCACACCTGTTATGAGGCACAATGTTAAAACTGCACTTATTTTTAAATTTCAGGTTGTTCATTTTAATCACATTTTTCATCATGTAATGTTAAATTTTTCACTCTAAAACATTCAGAGAAGTTTGGATTTGTCATTATTTATTTTATATCCTATTATTTTAATGGTCCGGCCCGTTTGAGATGAAAATGGGCTGAATTTGGCCCCTGCATTAGAATGAGTTTAACACTCCTGGTCTAGGGATTCAACAGACAGAAAATCTGAGTCAAGCGGTCATAATCATGTGCGTGACAGCTAAAAGCCCCAACATGTGCCTTACACTGGGCCTCTTTGCTCCATTAGCCAGTTGTGATGCCCCCCTGTAGCCGGCGCTTTAGTGGCAGTAGGTATTGAGCGCTGAGAGCATCAGGGGTCTCACTACCTCATTAAACATCAGGGAAATGCGATCTTACCCTGGAGACATGGGGCTGGTTGCATGTCCTCCACCACACACACACACACACACACACACACACACACACACACACACACAGACACACAGACACACAGACACACAGACACACAGACACACAGACACACAGACACACACAGACACACACAGACACACACACAGACACACACACACACAATCTCTGTCTGGCTTTCGGCTGCGACGGACATACAAAAGAGGACTCGAGGCCATCTGCAAAGCTCCAGTAGTTAGAGAAAGGCCGCTGATTAGTCACTGGGGCTGTGTGTAGAGGGGAGGCCGACACCTGCCAGTTAATTATGAGGCGCCTCATCTGGGCAGCAAGGATGTTGCTAAATTGGCCAGGAAAGGAAATGGATGGATAAATGGGCTTGTGAAAGTAGAGCTGGATCTACACCTGGGTTTACAGGAAAGCTGAGGCAGGACACATTAAAAGAAACACTTTTTTTTTGTTATCAAAGGGCTACAGTGATCCGTATTCCCTGATAAAACTGTGAATATTGAAAAATAATTTTGGTACAACAACTGTCACAAAAGTAAAATATTTTGCTCATGTCACAATTTCTTATTAGTTTATTATGAACACAACCTCCTATAAACATTTATAGGGCGACCTATTATTTTCTCCAACAGTGGCTGACGACTAATATTGACTTATCAAGTGAGAAAATCAGAGTCAAAAAATTTAAATTGCACCTAAAATACCTAGATTATACATAAAATACGTAGATAAAATACCTAGATTTTTATTATTATTTTAGTTTGGGGTTTTTTTCTAAATGTTAGGTACAGATTTATTGATTCATGTGAGTTTCATTCAGTCATTCATTTAGTTATTAGTCTGACTTGGATGATTAGTTCAAAATTCACATTACTGAATTGACATTTAGAAACTATTACATTGTATCTTAATATTAACGTTCCACTATGACGTTTACTGTTATATGAAGTCAGTAAGCTAGCAGCTTAGCCTTAGCTCACCGCTAACCTCCTGTAGCTCCACCCTTTTTGTCCATATATGGTCACTTATGGCTCCAAATGGCCAAATCGCAACCTACTAGCATCAAAACAGCAGGTCAGAATCCAATTGGTGACATTCCCTCCTTCGTCTAAATCGCAACAGTCTTTGGTTTAGATGCTGACAGTTAAATAAATTTAGAGAAAGATACCAGGGCTTGGTTTAATAGAGAAGTACTCTAAAAATAATTTTTTTTAAATTACTCAAAATATAATAAGAACTACTGAACCCACACCACGATCTTATCCTGGCTCTGACTAAATTGCCTAAACCTAAATAAAGTCGGGACACGAACCCCAAAACCTGGTTGCACAGTTACAGTCCATGGCCGACCTCTAATCGGCAACGCTTCAGCGAACACAATAAAGCACTATTGGGGACCAGCTGTAGTCCGACATCTACCCACAGTACAGTATGTGCACAAATACACAAACCCATTTATCTTGGGATCTTTGGGGGTGTGACATGCACCAGCACCCAAGCACACTCACAGTTTCTTAATCATGGTGATGCACGAGCCACCAAAGCGCCTCCGCACATATAATGCATTCAAACACCCATGTGCGCACACAGGCTGATCCAATAATGATTCAACAGCATTATTTAAAACCAACAACCTTAAGTTACATTAAACTTTCATCTCATCCCAGCAGACTATCCACAACACTTCCCACACCAACACGTTAGTCGGAATTTTCACGACAGTATGCATTATGTATACACGGGTAGAGACAGAGCAGTTATTGTGGCAGGGATTGTTTTAGGGACAGCATGTGGTGCACCCAACAGCTGACATCTTACTCCCTGTGTGGAGTTTTACTGTGGGAACTGCTTTTTTTTATCCTGTTGGAAATGTGTGATGGAGATCAAAGACAGGAAGAAGATGATTCCTGACCCCCTGTTGTTGGTTTAATTAAAGGCCAACACTGATCTGCTTCACCGCTGGCGGGTAACTGTGGCGAAGATGCCCCTCGGCCAGTTGAGTTGAGGGGCAGCCCTTCAAAAAAATAAATAAATAAAAAATAAACGGGGTCACAAAATATCAAGAGCTTCTTTCCTGAAATATGGAAACATTTTGGGATTTCTGATCTTTGGATACTGATTTTACACCATTTCCACCTTAAGAAGAAATACATCCTTTGGTGTTCGTGTGCATTTCACTAACATGCAGCCCCGCTCCCATCAGATCTTCTTAGATCTTGTTAGTCATGAACAAACCTTGTTCTTTCCATGACAAACCGTGCATTTAAAGTCAACTCTCGCTGCTCTACTTTGAATACCAGTCAAGTCAAATATATTCAAATTCCCCGTCTGTGTTTCTAAACTGCAGTGGGACTACATGTTTTAAGAGGAGAACTGACTTTTAAAAGAACACACTTTTGATTCAAGGAGAGTTAGTCGAGACTTATCTGGATCTCTGCTAAATGAGGCTAGTGAAGCAGTTAACATTAGTTTGGCGATTACAGCTTATTTGTTCCCGTTCTGCTGAACAGGAACTGCTGAAATTTGAATTGTAAAGTTATGCAACTCAGTAAAATAAAACCTCAATATTTGGCGCCTTATTCTGTGTTCACACTGATGTAGACATTTTCCTAAACTGATATTTTCTTCCTCCATTAAAAGAAAAACAATCTGTCCGTATGACATTTGTTTTACTATATATATACATTTCTGTCCACACAACACAAAAATGACTCCATACATTTAGACACACCACAGTTAATGTTGTTCCAACCTGTGGATAATGAAGCATCAACAAATTCAGTTGTAAACTTGTGTTTCCTTAAGTGTTGGTTGTGGAAGTGTATTCTTTACATGATGTGGATTTGTCCATAACACTGGTCCGGTCTGGTCTGTCTCCCAAAGCTATGGGTGCTGACCTCCATCTACTGCAGGTCATACACTGGTTTATACACCTGGATCTGCTGTTTCAGGTGCAGATTCATTACACAAACACATAACAGACATGAGTAAAGTGGGCTGTGATGGCATCCTTTCCCACTCTCTAGGTTTACCCTGAACCCACAGATACACAAAGAATTGGACTTTATAAAATCTCGTTTTTTAAAATCTCAATTATCCAGCCTAAAATGCTATTTATGTGTGGACGATGTAGAGAAAAATATGTTTTGCTAAATATCTGCCTTAGTGTGGACGGGGCATTAGTCACCAACAAACAGAACATATCACACAGGGGTTTGAGACTATAAATAAGGGTTTCCCCCTGTTCCAGTGTGATTCATGCAGCTAAAACAGGACTGGGGTTTGTGCTCCAGTGCACGGGGTGTATCATGAAATAGGATTAGTTTTATTTACAATAGCTTTTGGAGTTTAGAGCTCAAACAGTTATAGAGTAATTTGACTGCACTGAGTGAGGACTTGGGGGCGATCAATGCAAAGCCCCAAAGCTCGGTCCAGATGGTCTGAGCAGAGGATTAGGATCAATTTATTAAGCATGTTGAAACTCTGCCGTTGATTGACATCCCAGGTCCTCTGCAAGAATTTGTCCTTTTAGTTAAAGCTTAATATTGCTTTTTTAATACTAATGATAACAGGGATGTTTAATGTCATTACAGAGTGTACATTTCAGATGATGATAACCGAGGAATCCATTTTTAATCTTCTATTTCAAAGAGTTTCTGACAGATGAGTTAAAACCCCTCAGACACACTAGATATGTGGCTTTACAAGACACATTATTCCTGTTATTTCTACCTAATGGACTCAAGGTTAACAGTTTTCGAATATCTAACCCTGAATGTCAATGTTTTTCAAGTTTGAGCTCATCACTCATACTTTACTGTCACTCTACGGCATCTGTAGGTTTCATTTTAACGTCAACAAGGTATGAGAATTATTTTGCAAAGACTTTGACATATGTTAAGGTATCTAGCCTTTAACCTCCAGTCACATTCCTAAATTATGTTGAGGTAATGCAGTTAGGAGTGGTGAAAAAAAAAAGTTCAGCTGTCAAGTAGTTTGTAAGAGACTCTTTTTCTGAACATGACATATTTCTTTAAAGAAGTGCACTGGGCAGCTGACCCTGAGAAAGCCTCTCTGTAGACAGAACCCACCAATGCACAAAAAAGAGGGATGAGATGAGCACTAGAAAACAAAACAGAGGAGAAAAAAAAAAACACATGGCAAGACTGACCAAAAGTGTCAAGTCAGTTCTAGCTGAGTGCAAAGCCAAGGAGCTTGCTTTTGTCTGCAGGGAGTTCGTCTGTTCTGGGACAAGGGCACTCGCTCTCTCTCAGTCTGTCTCTCTGAGAGACAGAGCTGGCTAATTGACGGCTGCTGGGCTTTGTTTTGTCTTGGCAGCCTTGCAGCAATGCTGACTTAATGTTGCCAGTGGACAGATGGCCTGCACAGTGAAGAATGGCCAGCAGAAGCAGCAGACGTCCCCATGTGAGTGCTACTGTCCCTCTGATCCCGGTCCCCGTGACCCTGACTGTCAAGTCCCGGATCTGAGGGTTGTTTTTTTTTTTTTTACTGTATCTTCAGACACATTTAGGCCATTTCTCAATACGCCTTCTTGTTTGTTATTCCGTTCTCACGATCTCCTGAATCGTCATCAGTCGCGGCCCAAGTACTGTTCCATTTCAAAGTTCACACAAACGCATGGAACACCCGGATGTTGTTCTTGTCTGCTAGTTTAAACAAAGATGCACTGGTTGGTGACTCGTGTACGCTTGGCTGGCAAATATCCCAAGATGCATTTTGTGCTACTCTCAAATGCAACAGCTGCTTCTGTGACAACTTAATTCAAAAATGTTTATTGACTAGACGACCATAACGAGATGATGTCATACAATGTTACAACACGCGCCAGAGGCAGAATAGTGAGAAATACATCCTTATTATCACATCTGATTCAACAAAATTTGTTCCAGTTATGAAAAATATACAAAATGTATAAAAAATATAATAGAAATATAAATGGCATGTAGCCTAAATAGTAGTACAAATGTATTGAAATCGACATTGTGGTAGACTGAGGGAAACATGTTCGAGAGCTGATGGCAGAAGTAGAGCAGCACAAGGGAGGAAGATTCACCAGTATGCAGCCATTCCAATTACAGAAAGACTTGTAGTCTTAGGAAGTCTGTTCTCTGGGACCGTTCTTACCAAGACTGTACTCTGTGAGTTCGCAAGACCGTAGCTGGCAAACTTGATACTGAGAAATGGCCTTAGACTAACAAATTCCATATATCATTTGTACATTAACCAGACAGAAGTAGAGAGAAAATAAACTCACATGTGTGGACTGAGCTCATAAAAGTTTCTGTTACGATACTCCTCCACTTTGTCTGGTGTGAAGATGGGCAGGGACCTGTACGGGTTCATGGAGATTACCACACTGCCAATGTACGTCTGGAAGGACAAGGAAACAAAGCCATCAGTTAGTTTTCATGTTTTTCCAACGTAGACAGTTTTTTTTCTCACCATTTCCCCCACACACACACACAAACCGACAACAAAATTCTATTTCTACAACTTTTCCATTGAGGTAGTCATTTGTAAATCGAGTCTGTGAGAATTCTGCCTCGGTCAGCTTTTCCCAGGTGGGTTTTCCTTATACACTGTTGAGACATGCAGTGCCTGAAGGGAAACTGAACACACGTAAATAAAAAATAGTAATAAAAAGAAATCTGCGAGCCAGGCAGGAAACACAGACTTCGAAAAGGTCAAGTTGCCGATAGAGGACTAAGAGAGTCTGTAGGCGAAAAAGCATTTTTGTTGCCACAACAATAGCTTACAGCCCTGACTAAAAGATTGCTGCAGCAAAAACTTAACCTAGAATGAACATAAAAACACTAAAACCTGTGATGTCTATCAACAAAATGTCTTAAATCAAGCTCTGTTTTGCATCTTCTTTAAAAAACTGCTTTATGTAACTTCAGCGGATTCACATGGTCGACAGATAACACTTTCAGATTTTTTTGAAAGCCGTCACCACGCTCATCATCCTCCCACGCTCAAACAGCACTTCTCCGACATCAACCTTTCCTTTGCTTTCCGCTGTAATGGCTGTTGCATAACCCACTCTAACAGGAGTGGAGCATGGCCTTCCCTGTGGCAACACCTCAGCCTCCCACAGCCTCTCGTTCAATAGCGCACAGGAGGCAGAAAGAGGCCGGGGCGATTACGCACGGAAAGAGTGTGTGTGATGTAAACAAAGCATCACGTGGCCAGAGGGAACAAAAGGAAGAGCCAAACCAATTTTGGGCCCATTTGTTGAACACTGTGGTGGCAGAAAATTCTCTTAAGAGCAGCCATAAAAATGCTGGGAAAGAAGGTGAATTATGAATGAAGGTGAGGTGAGTTCACACAAAACTGCAAAAAAATAAAAAATTTAAAAAAAAGGCCTGTGTCAAAATTAGTGTGAGTACTGAACTGAATTGGGACTTTGACAATCAGAAGTGTCATTAAATAAGAGACCTGTCCAAACTTAGTAATAACAGTAATCTACAGGGAGATGGTAGCATTAACGCTAACATGTTTATTAGTCTGTATGCAGGGGACACTACCGTTTTTTTCCACAACTATCAAGAGATCCACAAGGTAGGAAAATATGTAGCATGGATGATTTAGAAGGTACATCTAGCATATCACAGGTTTCACCCATAAAAATTAAGAGCTATTTGCATCTTTCCATGAGCAGTGCTGCCCCTATTTCTATTTCCAGTTTAACTTAACTATTGGCTTTCATTTTAACGTTGTAAATATGTTTATGGATGTACCAATCGCAAAATTCTTGGCCAATACCAATATTTAAAATGACATTTTGACCAATGCCAACGCCAGTATTACCTAGTTTATTTTGTTTTTGCTGTTATAATATATATATATATATATATATACATAAATAAATGTTTAAAAGAAAAAAAGAGTTACTATTTTAAAAGACATACAAAAACCCAATTCTAATGTTTTCTTATTTTAAATGTCTCATCCTGATGAAGAGTAACGCACAGCATTTAACAGGCAATGAAACAATACTCACTGATAATGTCACCTTTTATTTGACTCTGAACTAAAATTAATTATTAAGTTCAGCTCACAGAGGCACTGGAGGAATCAGTGCAGGGAAGACCAGTCACAGGAAATGTGCTTGGCAAGATTAACTGTAAAACCAGGGTTGAAATGGAACTGAATCAGCATTGAGCTGAAAATGAAGAAGAAGAAGAAGAAGAAGAAGAAAAAGAAAAAGAAGAAGAAGAAGAAAAAAATAGGAATGTTTCAGTTATATTGTCTTCTTTTGTGTGACTAATAATCAGTAGCTGTTGCTGATGAAAAGACAAACACTGTAATCACAAAAAATATTTAAGAGAAAATCTTCAATCTTAAAAATCTAAGAGAATACCACTAGCTGTGTGCAGTTGCAAAATGGAAGACTCACATTTTGATGCCTTCTCCCATAGAGACATGACTGAGTTACCAGAGATGCCTTTGTTACCATGCATGTTGTCATACTTCTTACCAAGAGTTTTTTTTATTTGTTTCAGACATCCTTACAGTGATACATCAGTATCTAACTGTTTGGGCTTAGTCTATATTGACTTGCAAATGTGTGTAAAGTAGTTTCACAGCTGGTGAAGAAATGACTGCGAAACTGATAAAGAATTACCATAAGTCAGCGAGCCGTCGGCCATCTTCTGAACTCTGACACACACTGAGTCTGATTCACAGCGATGCTTTAGAGTTACATTAGGGTGTACAAACATTTTTAGTTCATTATAAAACCCCACTGGGACAAATTAGGCCACAGTCTATGCAAGTTTACCTCATCAACTGCTATGATGCAAAAATGCCAAGTTTCTGGTGAGATACAAGAACAAAACGCCACCACACAGTCTAAACCACAGAAACCAGAGGAAAACTTGTCGTAGTTTGGTTGCTGCTTGTTTTCCTTCATTGCTGCCCTGCTTCTTTTAAGATGACTTCTGTTGGAACATTTTTACTCATCACCTGCTTGGGTGACACATCAAATATTCAGCCACTACATTAAAAGGATGTAATAGTCATTTTCAGTCTCTTTTTCCTCCCTATGTGACTTGTTAAACGGAAAAAAACAGATGAACACATTTCCTAAGAAACTGAGACGCACATCTGTTAATTAGACATTGAAGAGAACTCAACTCGGCTGAGTGAATTCTAATTAAGAAGGTGCGACTGATCACCCTGCAACAGTGTCTGTGTTAAAATAAAGCAGTACACCTCATCAGACAACCTGCGAAGCACATTTAATAGCTAGAGAGGGCTATAGGACTTAAGTAAACTTGTGTGACTTGCGCGGCTTGTTCAAAGATTCATTGCGCTCAACAGAACAGGAGATGTCCACCAGCGAGGAAGGCACCATTTAACAGGGCCATTTTTATCCTCTTAGAATTTCCACATAGTTATTAGATACATGATGTGCTGTCTCCCCCCGTTTGGAAAACAAAGCCATGTTTCTTCTGCTGTGAGTTGTCATGTGATAGTTTGGGGTGGGGGTTGGAGCTATCCTGTAAGGAATGATGCCACATGAGGGGAAAAATACATTTGCATTCAGGGGTTGTACGCCACAGATTTATTGGATAAGTATAGGCTTCGGTGCCTTTACTGGTCACTGGTCCTGAGAAATAGCTTATGCCACTGAAAATCTTCCATTATGGACTGTAAACCATGTGATTTACCTTTCCATGAAGATGCTGCTCTAGTTCTACTTCACAGGAATCGTTAAGCATGTTTAGATTCAGATTCTCTACTCGAGTAATTACAAAAAAAGTCTGTTGAGTTAGGTTGTTTAGCAAAATTAACCAAAGAAACATGTGTTCAACTTGGGTCTACAATATGTAGGTCAGCAACACACAGCAAAAAGTTCTGATCTCATACAGTCATTTAAGGCAAAGGGTTGAAAGCGTCTGACATGTCAAAGCACCATTCCAGTTCCTCAGCAGGATGTGGGCTTCATCTCGACAAAATATCTAGCATGCCACCGAGAGGATCTATATGGGGTGGCATCATCCCCTGGGCCCAGAGCCCTGTCAGCAGACGACCGGGCCACAGCTGTAATCATCTCGGCTGCAGACGACCTGCCGAGCACAAGAATTGAGGGGTGTCGCAGCTCAAAGCCAATAACCAATTGTCTGATGCGGCAAGGACAACAGTCTTCTATTAGAGATAAACAGCCAGCCCGCCATCCACTCCCTCCTTGCCCCTGAGCACTAGATTTCATGGCTCATTTACAGGCATCATCTACATTCCTCAGTGATGTGATTTATTGATTGGCTGGTTACTGTGGTCTCTGTATCTGTACTACTTCTGTGGCCAGGACACAAATTAGTGACTGAAAAGAGGAACAATGGAGATATGAAAAGTATCCCTTTATGTCCTCGTGGGAGCCTTTCCACTGGAGGCGGGGCTAAACACTATCACACTGCTGCACAGAGGAGGCTCGGTTATATTCATATCATCATTTTACTAACTCATAAAGACCCAGCGCTACTTTTGGGACCGTTCCCAAAGGAATTTTTCTCCATTTAACTAATTATCTATTTATTGTAATATTATCCTCTGTATTTTGCATTTTTCAGTGTAAATCATGCATTTTTCCCCATATTTATTTAGCTTATCATGTAGATGTTCAAGAAAATTCAGAATAAAATTCAAAGTTTATTATATCAAAACTGAGAAAAGTGAAGAAAAAGTGACTTTTTCAGCAAATCTATCAATGACTGAGCATAAACACAGTGTGTCCATCCACTGTCATTGATCCAACTCCATGGGTTTTACTGGTGAATCAAGGTTGTAGAAGATGACGGTGTTTCCACGGTAACTATGGAGCCTCTGACCGTCCAAATGGGTCATATCTGATGACCATGAAAAGATGAATAACTGTATTTTACATGAATTATTACAGGATCAACAGGCATTAAACATTTTAGATCAGTAGATGCTTTTGGTCGGCAGTGGATGTTTGGGTCTTTTTGGGTTAAACATAACATGGAGGACACTTACGTAGATCTCATTGTGGTCAAAGCGTTTCTGCAGGTTCTCGAGAAACGAGTCTTCGGACAGGGGTTCGAGGAGGACCATGTCTCCGACCCCGATCATGTTGTCGAGAAGTGATGTCTTCACCTCCATTTTGGCTTCGAGTGCCCCCCCCTGCACACAAACAAAAGAAGGAAGAGATTTAAGCAGGAAAGCCTCGTCAGCTCATACATACAGTGCATCGGGAGCTATTATTTTGGATTTGTTGGCAATCATTTGTGAGGTCTACAGTTTTAAGAGGCATTCTCTGATCGCCAAATAAACAGTCCTAAACTTAGCTAATGCAAATAAACTCTGGGTGGACATGTTTGTACAGCAGTGGTATGACTCCCGGGGAGGAGCAGGCCTTCTGATTGGCTGCTCAGTTCTCCTCTGGTATTTGAGAATGTCCCATAGGTAATTACATAACAGAGCAAGGAACTTTACCCTTGACCCCTGGGTGTTTGCTCTTCTGGAATCCACCAATGCTTCAGCGCGTCTTATAAATCAAAGAAATCACCATATAAACAGTAAACTGCTACATAGCTGTTTTTTTTTTTTTGCCCTACTTGCTTGGTGCAGCAATATAATATTTGAGGCTGGTTAAACGGATCTGGGGCTGGAGCGTAACGAAACAAAGACACTGCTGGGGATGGCAGTTTTCAGTCCAGTGTTGCCTCCCTTCTCCTTTGGGACAGTAATCCCAATGCTATAGGGCTGAAGATAAAAGAGGGGCCTAGACTATATTCAGGGCCTGGATACAGGGCTTTGCTGTACCAAAAAGCCAGTGTCTGCTGTTGTGACAGTTCGCATCGAGCCAAGGACGAGACCGGGCCATGCATTCATCCATTGTTCACTGCTCTCTTAGTTCAATGTAACTTTCTGCATAGCAAGTATAGTAAAGCAGAGTACAGTTTCCACTAACTTTTAAAAGTTGGTGCAGAGTGAAAATATAACTCAGCTTTATATCTATAAGCACTCTGATGTATACGATGTGGTTTTTAATTAATGGACAGAATGACTTAAAAGGCCTTAAATAAGTTATCTGACTACTCCTACATTAATCCCCACCAAGTCGACAGAATGAAATGTTGATACTACACTTCTGGAGACCACTGATAAGTATTTGGTCAATTTAATTAGCGATCTAAAGAACTTCTTTTTTTCTTTCCTCAGCCACTTGGTTCATAGACAAAATCCAAGACTTTGCAACTAAGTAATGGAGTTTGCGACCAGACTCCATCTAGGTTTAGGCAATTTGGCCAGGGTCAGGAAACAATCACGGTACTGATACAATACTAATAAACAGATTCTGGGTTATTTTTTCTCACATTTTTGCTGTCTTTTTCTGAATTGAACAAAGCTCTGGTATCATTCTGTAAATCCAACCAAGTGTTGTGACTGTCTGAAGCATGGACTGTATATAATCAGTGGACAGGAGAACCATGACGTCACCCAATGGTTTCTCAGCTGCAGCTTTGAAGCCAGTAGTTTGCAATTTAGCTGTCACCATGTTGACTTTTTGGAACCATAAGTGACCATATTTAGGACTAAAGGGGTGGGACCACAAGAGACCAAGAGGTCAGAGGTGAGCTAATGCCGAGCGCTAGCTTAGTGACTCAGTAAAACTGTAAACGTCATCAAGCATTGCAAAGAATTTTACAGTCTTATTAGTGGAACCTGTTAACCACAACTACAGTGGAACTGTCTGTCAGGAAAAAAATCGACTTTATTAAATATCTCAAACCTAAAGTCCAACTTGGCAGGCGTGCAAGCTGTCATACAGACCTGTCAATCAAAGGCTGACACAGCCAACATAAAAGGTTATACTTGACCTGAGATCTAATGAACGGAGGAACGGTTTACAGATGAATCACCTTAACGTAGAAACGCAGAGGTTCCAAATAAACCGCTGAGACTGGAATGACTCCTGGAAAAAAAATGACTTACTATTTTGGTATTTTTAGAGTCAAGTCCAGTGAACGTCTACAGGAGCCAGGGCTTTTTGGAGGCAATCCCAGTGATCGTCAGTGGTATTACAACTTTAAGATACTTTCACGTTGGCTTCATTTCGGAACAGGGGTCATTACCCCATGGTCAAAATCTAATGCAACTGCAACCATTAATGAATGATTGGTTGACTATTAAATGATTTGAAAACTGTTTGGATCATTGATAATGGGTTAAAGTGTTTCTTTTTAAGGAAAAAAAACAGTCTGAACTGCCTGATCTCAGCTACTTAAAGTTTATGATCTCTTTCCTCCTCTGTGACAATAAACAAAACATTTAAGGACGTTAGTTTGGCCTTAAGGGACCATTTGTGACATTTTACAGCCCAAAGAATGAATTGATAAATAGACAATGAAATTAATTGATAGTTGCAGCCCTAAAAACCTGGCCATAAAAAGGTGCTAAATTCTGATACACAGTTGAAAACTGCCACAAGTGATAAAACACTGAATCATTCTGCTGAATAACAGACCTTTGACTAATGGGTGGATAATACCGGCGCGGATATTGCAAGTTGGTTTGAAGTGGGGGGTAAATTTGATCTAAAGCAGCTGAAAAAAGAAAATGTATGTCTCCAACATTTCAAACAGAAAACTCACTTTGATCCCAAAGACATGACCCTCAATCAGGCTCCAAACTAACTCTCAGCAGTAACTTAGAAACAGCATGGTTTCCTGGAGAAAATGGATCTCCTGCGTAGACCACTTCACTTTTTCACTGGCTTCTGTTCTCCTGCAGGGCACAATGTTATTGGCCCATAAAGAAGTTGCCTGGCTCTTGGTAGGAGGCAAGACTCGAGTTCCAAACCCAGTTGTTTTCATACTCCTCATGAAAACAGCGCTGCTTTAAAAAAGGTGGGCCGAGACAGATGGGGGAGATAGTGAAAACTGATTGATGCCGGTTTGCAATTAAGACATTCTGAAGGGGCTGTAACGCTGCAAAGATGCCAACAGCCTCATTCTGCCTCAGAGGGATGTATGTATGAAGTATGGGGAGAGATATACTTGCTTATTTGTCAAGGAGAGGCTCAGAGCAGTCTGTTATTGTGCGCCAGCTGAGTAGTGTATTGTATCAGTACTGGGTGAGATGGCTTTATGCCAGAAACATTTTCTACCAGCTGCTTTGGTTGTCTGGAGCACAGTTTTAAATCAACTTACTTCCTTTTAAATGTCATGCCCATTTCTCTGGAGGGAAGGAAGCAGCATACTCTGATCTCCCGACATATATTATATTTCTGTAGGGTTCCATAATGCTGCTACTTTGCGTGTTTTGTTTTTGTTTGTGACAGTGCAGAGTATTGAAATTCCTCTGCTGCCTACATACACCTCTTCAGAAGATAACCGGCATTTTGTCCACAGCGCTGCACAACGTGGACAGGTATTCAGTGGTTGAATTAGATGTAGGTTCATCAGTTCCATGGATCTGGTTTGTCCATGCTGGGCTTCCTGAGACAGTTAAGAATAGATCCGTCATTAATGTTATCAGGATCACCTGTGGTGTACCTGCTGAGACAAGCCAAAACGTCTGCTGTGAAAAAGGTCTATTTGACACGTCACTGGAGGAGAAGCACAGGTGGAAATAATAAAATTAATGGGATGCATTTCAGGATCCTGGTATCGCTGTCTCACTGTAGCCGCTTACAGGGACACAGAGTATTAGTCACAGGCCAGTCAAAATGCTCTCCAATAAACAGTGGTTGAACCAAGTGCGACAAAACGGTTAACTGTCCAGCTACTGCAAGCTAATTGTCTGACAGTAGTGCGCAGCCATGCAATACTGAAAGTGCTGATGCTGGTACTCCTATGAACAAACAGTAATTTTGACAGAGCCTCCTCCTCCTCCTCTTCCTGAGAGAAAACAGATGCTGAATCGTCCCGTCGACCTGGGGGAGGGACACTATGTCTCCATGTCGCCTGAATGCCTGTACCATCCTGACCAGCAACAACATACTGCATGTGTCTGCTGCTGCATGGATGCAGGATGCCCTCAGCTCCTCTGCTGATAACCCACTACCCCAGATTTCGAGCTGGCTTCCAGGCAGCCAATGACACAATCCCATTAATAAGTGTTGCTGCCTGCTGCTAACTGCTGTACTGAATCCAAAGAGAGAAAATGAGAGAAAGAGCGAAAACCTGACAGCCTGATTAAACTCAAGGGATTATCCTCACTGCTGAGTGGTGAGAAAATAGGGACCAGCCTGAATAGGTCAGCGCTATAACACAGATTTTCACAGTGCACCTTGCAGTACACAAGATTTATGATAAATTTAGAGTTTTAAATTTGATCAGTCGGAGCTAAGACGATTCCACAGTACCTTTGGCGTAATAGTGGAGACAGTAGATTAGAAGTGCTCTGCTTTATCAATTTCCCTGATGCAAAATGCATCAGAGAGATTGATGAAATCCCTCTGGTGCATGTTGCCCACATGGCTTAGCTGCTATTAATCTCACATCTAAATCTCACAAATCACTGATGTTGCAAAACTTAGTCAAATACCCTCATCTGGATGTATGTCACCTTAACTGGTGCACTATCCAAAACCTCCCTGGTATTGTGCCTGCGTGGGGCAGATGGGAACGCTTTCAATACCATTTATATGTGGTACGTTTAGAGCAGCATGCCATTTGTACTCAGGCATGGAGAACAGTCCATTAAAACAAAAGTTGCATGGCTGGGTTGGAATTAGAATGTTCTGGAACTGTTTACAATGCTTCCAATATGCTGAAAGACGAACCGATGACTCCATTGGGTTTCCTAAGGGTAACTACTTTTTACTGACTCATTCTGGGACAAGAAAATCTGTTATCAGCAGTCACAATCAGCATAATAAAATCAACAGAATATCTACTGCTGGCGCACACACACACACACACACCCTGGCCAACTCCTCCTTAATGTCACGTAATACACAACACACTGGTATGATCAAATGGAACGTATCCTGAAGGTCAACTTAAGGACACTGTCGGGTCACGGTTTGATCCCACATAGAAAGTGACAGAATTCAATATTACATATGACTCCATCTATAATTCCTACAGATTAAAGTGCGGTCTTTTGAAGAGACAAGTTGCCCAAGAGGAAAATAAACTGAAAGAGCTTTTATTATTGAAAATCTGATAGTGATGAGTGGGTTGGACTTGGATTTGTACGCATGTCACCATGTCACTATTACCAGACATGTTTTGCCTCCTGCCCCTGACATTGACCCAGATTTTCCAGCCAAATCAAACTATATATGGAAAAAACCACCACCAGTACATGTACATATATTATTTAGAAGCCCAAGGCTGAGACTGCGTGATGGTCTTCTGTAAAAGTCCCTCACACAAAGGTCAACAGCCACGCCATCGCTCACATGCAAGTACAACCAAATGAGCCAATAAATCAGCTGTTAAATTAAAAGCCTTCTCAGAGTGGATGTTGGGTTTAATTGGTCAATGCTTTAATCATGATCAACAAAGAGAGCCTGCTGTTGACAATGACACTGCGTTTGTGAGAAACAAAATGTGTATTGTCCAAATTTCACCGAGAGATGTCTGCCATTGTTGTACCTCGGGAGCGCTTGTTTGAGAACACAGTGGCGTCTACGTGTAAACAAATGTGATAATAAAACCCATTATGGTGCGCAATAGACTGTAACTTCCCTACAGATCAAGCGTTTTTTTTCATGGAACAGAAGAGTCACAGAATCTCAGTGACGGAGATTGAAGTCGTCCCCAACAGTCGACCCGCAGCAGCAAAGGACCATGGGATGTACCAGACAATACACGGACTGGTTTACAGATCCAGAGTCCCCATCACTGATCCATGTGGGACTGTTTAGATCAGGGGTGTCACACGCATTTTCTTTCAGGGGCCATATACAGCCAGTTGTAACTCCAGTGGGCCGAACCAGTAAAATAATAGCATAATAACCTACAAAGAAATGACAACTCCAAATAATTGTCTTTGATTTAGTGTAAAAAAAAAATAGCATTAAATTATTAAAATATTTACAAACAATCCAAATAAAAAAAGATGTGAATAACCTGAAAAACCTGAAATTTCTTAAAATAAGTGTAATTTTAACAATATTATGCCTAAACTCATCATTTATACCTGTGCATTACAGATCCAATCTACAAAGGCACAAAACGTTTAGTAACACACACAAAATTATCAAAATTACACTTAATTTATTTAGCCATTTCAGGTTGTTCATATTTGTTCCGCTTATTCACATTTTATTTTTTAAAAATAGTTTGTTAATGTAAATATTTTCAAAATTTGACATTTTTTGTATTAAAGAAAAATAATTTATAGGCATAATGTAAAGTTATTTTTTTCAAATTAAACCAATAAGAAAATTTAGTGTCATTGTTTATAGGTTATTATGCTTTTACTTGAGATCACAATTGTGCTGTATGTGGCCCCTGAACTAACATGCATATTTGATTGTTAATATCTTAAGTGTAATTTTGCATTTTGCAAATTCATCCCACGGGCCAGATTGGAACCTTTAGCGGGCTAGTTTTGGCCCACTGGCCGCATGTTTGACACCCTCAGATTAGATGTCAGCACAGTGACAACATTTACATGCACAAAGTGTTCTGTTTTTGTCCTGATTCTAGGGGAAAAAAACATCTTAATGAGTCATTTACATGGCTAATGAAAACCAATATTCCACTAATATTTCTGTTGACATACAGCCAAGTCAACTCTGATCATAATTAGGGTTTTTACAGTTTTTTGCACAGATTGCAGACATTCCACTGTGTAAACTTAGCTGCCTTGTTTGTTCCTTCAAACTAGAGATTAGTCAATTTTTGCCACTCAATATTCGATGTATTTTCCTCCATCAGAATCCACAGGTGCTCTGGTGGCTCATCTGGTCGATTGCATACCATGTATCAGAGCAACGGTACGATCCTTATAAACTGTAAACACGATAAAAACTATCTGTAGAGCTGGAGCCAATAGTTAATATCAGGCCTCTCAATTGGAAATATTGATTTGAGGGGATATAATATGTAGCTTAAGATTTAAAAGGTCGCTCCCACTGAGACTCCTGCGCTGTGATGTGGTAATTCCCTGCTTTGAGTTTGATGTTCAGTGATTCAGACTCATGTAGGTATTAGTTTCTTTCACCTAGACTCTACCTTTTTTAATAACCTATAAGTAGTCCATTTCAGAGACACATAACGTGGTTTCACTGTCAAAGTTCCTGTAGGGGCGTGGCAGGATATCAGTCAGTTAATGGTTATTGGTTTAGTCTTGCTCTTAACTAATGATTTGACATTAATGACCTTTAATAAATTCACTTGAAGTCACCTTCAACTTTTGATACTGCCCATATTCAAAAGCCTGTTGATAAGTTCTCCTCTGTCATAATGGTTAAGAGTAGGTGTGTTCCTCTCTCAGAACATTTAGAAATGTGGTCTTTTATTTGGATTCGTCCATCTTTACCTGAAGATCTTTGTCTTTACTCCAACTGACTGTAAACAGGCGCCATGTGTCGCAACATGCATCATAACACGTGAATTAGATGCATGTTCAAAACGTCCAAAGAATGCTTACAAAGCCAGAATACTGTTGGCATATTCCATGTGTTCATCAGAAAAGACTCCATTGATAAAAAGGCCAGGTTCTGAATATGCTGCATCTGTTAAACTCTGAATAACAGTGTAATACTAGCCTGTGTGTAACTCACTAAACTGCCAACTTCCAGGATGATTGGCCTTCATGTGCTCACATTCAATTACAGCAATATGAAGACATAGTCAGCAATGAGCTTCAGAGCTCTACGTATATTATTCAAGTTAAATTGTGTTTTCCTGCCTGACAACTATTTATCCTGGTTAAATACGAACCTACCCAACAACCACACAAGCTCCACCCCCCCCCCAACAATGGTCTTTATTTACAGTACAGCTCTAACTACACAAAGACGTTAATACTAATAGATTTGTGGAACTTGACCCTGCAGCTGCGCGTCAACATGACAAAGGCTCAAATAACTGCAATATAATTAATCCACTGGGCATATAATTGAAAAAAGGGCCAAATGACCGTGAGGAATAAGTACCTATTGCATTAGTTTTAAATGACTCAGGTCTAATTTTATAAGGAGTGGCACAGAGCAGATAAGGCGTGCCAAGATATCCATTATGCACACTCTGATTCTCCTCAGAAGTATAAATGTGATGAAAGCCCAATAACACAGACAGGGTAAATGTTTTAATCCTGTGAAGTGCCGTTATCTTGTAAAAACACAAAGCGAGATCGTATGTACTCATAAAGTCGGCATGTAATACTTTAAATGGATTAGAGGAAGTAGGTGCATAGATCCAGTACTGGGGTTCTCTAGACTGAGATCTCTCACTGATGTTGGAGCCTGGTGATGGGATTTATTTAGGCTATTAGGATGGACCTTTCCATGAAAATGCTGCCTGTGAGGTTTGCTATTTTGCGTAACTACTGCAGTTGATGTTCTCTCCGAATAGTCAGCGTGCATAATGCTTTACAGGCCCAGCAACTTTAAAGAGATCTCCCCAATTATCAGCCATCGGGTAAGCTCATACCAGAACTCAGTAGGGTGCAATTTTTCACTGATACAGTATACGATACACTAAAATGTTCCCCAGGCTGCTCAGCATTAGCTGCTTCAGCGTTGCCTGTACAACAGGCAGTCAAAAACTCAGTCTGGCTTAGTTTCACTTAACTGAATGGAGAAAACAGCTGTTCTAGACTTAAAGCAACAATGAACTGAATCAAAATTACAGATTTACTATTACACCTCCACAAAATATGGAAAATATGCTAAATTAAACAGCACAGGGAAAGTACAGAAGGAAAATGTGACATGTAAATACTTCAGCGTACAACTAAGGATGAAATATTTGCAAAATTCTGGGCCAATATTGATGCTTAAAGTGACAATTTTATTCTGTTTGTTTTTTGTTTGTTTCTGTTTTCATTTATACCACTTTTGTGCCACAGAAACAAAAAAAATCTCTATTATATATATATATATATATATATATGTGTGAAAATATTTAACCCAGTTCAGACCAAAGACTGTGACAAGACAAGTTGGAACCTGCAGCTCCTTGCAGCGCTCTGAAACCCTGTAGGTTCAGACCAGTAGAATGAGACAAAACCCAGTACCATTTCAGCAGAAACAGACCGTTCACTCTATAGTTATGTTGGAACTGCAGGCTTTTCAGACTTCTGGCTTAAGCTTTGACCGGGGACATCCATAGTGGGTCATTTACTACAGCTGCATTTTTGGTATTTATTATATTAATTAAGGAGTTGGTACTATATCTAATTAGGAGAGGATACATGGAATTTACCAAGAAACAGCTGATGGTAAAACTTCACCTCATAGCAGGTAAACTACTGCAAATACTGACACACACACACAATACTTCCATTAAACTTCTGAAAAATGTGAAATATGGCATTTCTGTGGTGTTGGTATGAATAATCTAAAATAATCTAAGATCTCATGGGTCTAATAAACAGAAGAAGAAGGAGCTAATCTAAAATGAAATCAAGGAATGATCTGGTCTCCTCAGTCCACATCACCTGTTGGACCAGCCATGTTTTCACACTTACGCTGAATATTTGGAAGGAAATTTCAGGCATGTGATTCATCAGTCAGCTGATGCTATGTAAGAATTCTCCTGTCAAAAACTGACAGAATTCACGTCGACCAAGCAAAAAAAAAGTGCAAGTTTTTTCCAATTGTGCCATTTCCATGAATATTTCCCAGTGCAAATATTCATAATACCCATCAAATGCATTTATCTAAATACACACTAGACATGGAGACGTTCTAAAACCAGCCTCTGACACTTTGACAAACTGAATCACTGGTGACACATTCAGACACTTCAGGAACATTTACCTAGGGCATTTTAAAATGGTTTTGTCTTTTCACAAATCTCTGGTCTCACCATCCAGCACAAATTCAATGTTAAAAATGTATGAAAAACAAAGAACTTAAACAAACAAAAGATGTACCAATACATCGGCAGTGTCAGATATTGATCTGTCATCTGATATTAAAGGTTTTTTTTTTTACCATAAATATCTATGTTTAAATCTATGTTCATTAAAGATAATGTGATGAAAGGCTGAAAGACTATTTTTATATTTATAATGATGATGTCCTTGTCAAGGGGACAAGAATAACAACCTAAACAAAGATAACACTGGAATCAGCATCAGCTATCTGTCAAATTGTCATTTTAACTTTTAACGGCCAAAAACAGATACACATCACCCATCTGTGAAATCTTATATACCATTACCAAAGCTGGGCCGACACATCAATGCCAAAGAGTAACAGACAAAAAAGTCCCAAGTGAGCACTGGTTTGGTGTGATACTATTGAGACAGTCGACAGTATCAGTCAGTGGACTTCTACTACTCCATGGCTGCTGGCCTTTCAGGGTCCATTCTGTGGAGTTCCACATGTGAGCCCCCCCTGCCTATCTCTGTTGATGCAGACGCACGCCTCACTACACTAAGCTGCACGGGCAGACAAGTGCAAACACCATTCATCACCATGGCACCAGGCGAGGGACTTTGGTCCTCTATACACACACACCACATTACCACGACAGCGCCTCACCCCGCACTGTTCTTCAAGAGGCTTTTGGCACATTAAAACAAGCAGTGGCAAATTAAAGCCGGCTGGCCAACAGGAGAGCTACTAGACCGGTCATCTCTCAAACCAAGCCCACACTGCTCTGTTCCAAGACTGAGCTAAATGGCTGTTACTTTTTCCAGGAGCCTCTGCAACTTTTTTTTTTTTGTACCACTCACTACATTTCACAGTCACCTTACATCACACTGTTTGTTTGATCAGTGCGGGTAATAAAGTTCCCATCTGGCTTCCTGACTGAGATGCGAGCCAGTAAAAGGTGGGACATATTTGTGAAAAACCACAAGGAGAACGAGAGGGAACACACAGGGAAAAGTTTTATCTGATCCTGTTGGGATTTAACAGATGGTAATAAAGGGTTAAAAGCCGAATCACTTAATCAGAGACAAAAAATACAGGAGAACATGAGCAGTTTCTACAGGTTTTCCTGTTAGAATAGGCTGGCCGCCTATTCTAACATACAAAATGTACACACATTCTCACACACACAAGTTAATATTACATGTTCAGTACATATCCACCCTTGGCTACTGTTCCATTCAGCTTATAGATAGTTTATATGTTGTCTAGGGTTTTGTATGTGCATTGTTTCTGCTCCAAGTAACAACATTAAATTTTAATCTTTCATATTATAGCATGGGAGCCTTCAGCTGAAGCTATACCATAAATTAGATCTACCCTTTCCCTGGCTGTAGCCTTTGAGATTTAGTTGGGAGACCCTGACAGAAACAAAAAAACAACTTGGGAGATGTTTTTCCCTGAGATTAATTCAAGTGTTGATCCATGCCAGAGGCGTCAAAGTGCGTGAACACCAGGTAAGCGCAGAACAAGGCTGAACTGAGCAGGACTTGGACGACTTTGACACATCTGCGCCTGTCTTCTGGGTTGGTGTCTGCAGTGGTTTGACTCCCTTTGAGTTACAAAGACGATGCTCAAGCCGCAGATGCAGGCAATTAGCGACCGCACTTTTGATTCCCACCGCTAAATGAGCCTCGGTTTGGGTTTTACAGAAGGGGACAAACAACGATGCAAGATCAGTCCTGCTGCTAGGTTTCATCTCTTAAAGGCCATTTCATTCCTTTGGAAAAATGAGAAAAGATACACGCAAAAAATCCCCCAACCCCCCTCCTGCTCTTATGTGAGGAGGAATGAATGAGTTAGTTAGAGGCAGACGGAGCGACGGAGCCAAGTTAACTTTGCAGAAAAGTTCCAAGCATGTGCAACAAAGTAGGAAAAATCAGCAACTACAGGAAATGTTCGCATCTGTTAGGATTTTTGCCTATGGGAGGATGTCAAACTTGCCTCTATCTCTGGGAGAGTTGCTCCCTCTCGTCGTAAATCCTCTCCACAGACAAAAGTAGGATCAAAGAGGAGATTCTCCAAGTGCGGAGCGTCTCCCGGAGCCCGTCCCCGATGCCTTCACTGCAAACCCGCTTCTCGCTGCGCCGTGATGAGGCTGAACGTGGCTCTCATCCGAAACCCAGCACTTTGAATGGTGCTCTGAATGAGCTTGGGAGTGTAGGGTCCACCGGGCGTAGGGAGTGGCTGGAGCGGCGTCTCCGGCTAGTTCAGCGTCCCCTAATCACCTCCAGCGTGGGGGAGGTGGGGTTGTGTTGCCTTCATGTGTCGTCGGAATTACTGATATTTAATACATTATACGCTCAGACGCACAAACACACCCACATTTTTCATCAAATTACATTAGAAACATCCATTTATTTAGGCTAATCTTATTTATAGTTAACTAGGAGAATTTTACCTGGGGTTCCGCACACTCTGAGTGTGTTTTGATGACAGATAAAGTTATGTTACGTATTTTTTTTGTTTACTATGTGCATGACGTACTTTAATCTTAAAAATCAAGACTACTCTTTCAATTAGACCAAACTTTTTTTTGGCTTGTATACGCTTCTGTGATGATATTCGCGATTTACGAGCTGAACATGAATGCAACATTAAAGTTTTCCCCTTGTCCCGTGTAGGCTTCTCCACTCCACCCGACAGAACAATATCCCCCTCCTGTGTCTTGATTCTAGATAGCAACGACTTGCTAAATTATTCTTTGGAAATACCTACTGTGCCTTTTTTAACACCAGAGAGTGTTTTAACACAGTGTTTGGCGCCCGGGAACAGTTTTTTTAGCTCCTAAATATTTTTTAATTCATGTGCCGCTAACAGTACAAAATAACTTTAACGTAGGCAGTAGGGGTGTGAGTAAGAAGAGGTGTAATTAGTTTACTTCTGTGTGCAACAAGCAGGAAATAATTGTATCCATATGACACGATTCGGTTAAGTTTTTTATCTAATGCGACACTGTTCGGTGTCTCTCGTTATTTTTCCTTAGTTTTTTACAGTTTGTGAAGTGTGCCCTCCCCACACAAGTGTAGTGACCCAAATAGATTTACGTTTAAGCGCATGCGCCCTTGATACTGGCACCATCTATTTCCTCTTCACTGGGACTGCGTGTACTGGTGTCCACAGGCGATTAGTTGTTTCGCTGATTGTTTTTGCTACAACAAAAGATTTCGGTAAGTTCGCGTAGTTTTTTTTGCTTTCGTGAAACTAGCAGCCGATCGCTAAAGTGTTCTATTCAGGCGTGAAGTGTTAGAAAGATAGCTATAAACTGCTGCCGACGCTAGTTAACGCTACACAGGTGGGTCTGTGGGCTGAACGAAGGTATAAGTCACATTTTGTTCCGTTTTGTTAAATCTACTATTACATATAATTTACATCGCAATTTTCGTAGTTTGCTAAGCTAACATTATAACCACACACACTTTACTAAATCTAACGTGATGTTACATCTCATACGTACAATTGTCAAACACTTGCTGTTGCTAACAATGTTACTAGGCTGTAGTTAGCTTAAATGGCCGCTTTTGTTGTTTAATTATGGCATTTATTCTTATAACACTGCTTATTTCGACTGCTAATGCCCACTTTATTAACTCCAAACACCTGTTTATAAAGCAGACTCTAGTAGAACATTCTATGTTTATTAATGTGTGTTAGTTTTAATTTGTTTTGTGTTAACATTAGCATAACAGCTAGCACAAACATCATCACTATCATGGTGGATTAATGCTTTTTGTTTTCTATTAATTAGAGAGTTTTTTATGAGTAATCAAAAGCAGCAGAAGCCAACGCTAACGGGACAGCGTTTCAAAACTCGGAAAAGAGGTGAGAGATTTTAAGACTTGGCCTATTCTTGCATAGTATACTAGAGGTTACTTTGTTTACATCGTTTGTAACAGCTGATTATGTGTTCACCTTTACAGAAGTACATTTGCAGTTGCTTTTACCATCCGAGGCACAGAAATATGCACGTTATTGTCTCAGGAATCAGTAATGATATGTCATGACTGGATCTGACTGTCTTGCATGTCGAGTCAGACAGAATCATTGTTCTGTCTCTCCTACAGATGAAAAGGAGAGGTTTGATCCTACTCAGTTTCAGGAGAGCATTGTACAAGGTCTGAACCAAACTGGCCCTGATTTGGAAGCCGTCGCCAAGTTTCTGGATGCTTCTGGGGCCAAACTTGACTATAGACGCTATGCTGAGACCTTATTTGACATCCTGGTGGCTGGTGGAATGCTGGGTAAATTGAAGGTTTTTTAACTAATTTCTCAGGAAGTACTTTTCAGTTAGGGCCATTTTTAGAGTGGTATTCTGTATGGTTATGATTAGATCAGTCCAATGTATAGTGGGGCACCCATGCTCATCCAGGGAAAACATATTTTTAGTTGCATTTGGATTTTACAAAACGTTTGCAGTTGTATTCAGTGTGATGTTAGACTCATATTTAAAATGTGTTTCTCAGCCCCAGGTGGGACCTTGTCAGATGACATGACCTGCACTGAGTTCTGTCTCTTCAAAGCACAAGAGGACATGGAGACAATGCAGGCATATGCACAGGTGAATAGTATTTATTTTGTCTTGTATGAAAAGTTAAACATTTACTTATTGAGTTGTTACAAAAAATAAAAGCTATTTTCTTTGTCTTTTAGGTGTTTCACAAGCTGATCAGGCGTTACAAATATTTGGAGAAAGGGTTAGAGGAGGAAATTAAAAAGGTATGTTTGTATTTGTGATTCAAAGATTTACAGGAACACTGTAAAACTCCAGGTTTTGTCTGGATATGACTATTTATTTGACTTAAAGTTGATAAAAGGGTACACTGTGCTCAGCCTGCAGTAATGTGTCTATGTGATTGGTTTTTGCAGTTGCTGCTGTTTCTCAAGGGCTTCACAGAGTCTGAGCGCAACAAGCTGGCCATGCTAACAGGAATTCTACTGGCTAATGGCAGTATCTCTTCATCCATTCTTGGCAGCCTCTTCAATGAGAACCTGGTCAAAGAAGGTGCCTATTTCTGCATTTTATAAATGTGTAAAGTTTTGGTGTTATACATTGTTGGTGGAAGAGATATGTCAGATACACTATATCAAATTAATTAGATAATTTGAGTTTTGACTTTCTGAAACTTGTCAAAAGTTACAAAATTAAGATATCGTAAGTGCTTCTTTCTGTGACTTTTCTTGCAGAACACATAATCAGAATACAGCCTTTTGTGTGTTGTAAAATATTCATTGTGAATGTTTCTCTACTCATTGCCTGACAGTAGTGCATCATTTCATTTAAACATATTTTATTTTGCAATAATGCACATTAACAACCTGGCAAGCGCTGAATTGTGCTACTGTAGTTTACAGATATTGCACATATATGGTGCATATGTTTAGAAAGGAAATTTGTTTTTGATTCATGATTTTTGTTTGGTTCTTGTAGCAGGAAAAAATAAAAAGGTTACAATTGTGACGGGGAGAAAATAATTTCTCTCAGCCCCAGGTCGAAATGGTCAGAGTGATTAATCCTCAGTGCAGGGAGAATCCTCATACTGAAATGAATCTAAATCGTGTTGTTTTTTAATATTGTCAATAGTTTTTACTAGAGCTTTGTTTTCCCCAATGTTCTGGATGATTTATGACTTTAATCAATTGTTTTCTGGTGGCATGAACTGAAGATAAAACGTTGACACAAAACTGGAAAAACACATTCACAATTCATATATTACAAAAAGAAAATAGGTGGCTTTTTGTTTATTTTATTTTATTTTATTTTTTTTTGAGTATGAAAAGTGTCCAGAAAAGTAAAGTTAACATTGCAATTTAGACACTTTTCATAGAGAAATCTCAGTTAACGGAATAAATTTGTATATATTGCCCAGTCCTAGTTTTTACATAGTTTCATTATATGTGTCCCTCTTTATCTCCTTTTCAATATGTGTCTTTATAAAATGTTCTTGATCATCTTCTAACATTTATCTTGTCGACTCTAATGGGAACTCGAGCAGATTTACTTAACCCAGATACACCCCTTAAGATTGCTAGACCTGGGGAATCCATGCCAGTGCCTCGATATGCTCCCGCTGTCTCTCTTGATTTAGGTAGTAGGCTAGTCCACTGTGATTAATATGGCATAGCCTAATGGAAGTGCAGATGCTTATGCTTAGATTAACACATAACTAGTGCGTTCTAGATGCAATTGTTTTTATGCTGGGGAGAGCTGACGTTTTTTATTGGTGTAATAAACTTACCTCTGATACAGTTCGTTCCTTTACTTTCTTGGTAAATTCCACTGGCATTTTCAGTTTAATAACCCTCTCAGCTGGCATGTCTGTCTCTGCACATGAAATTTGACACCATGGCAATGTGGCCCTATTGTTTATCTGTTGCTAGGTAACCAACTTCAATTCTATGATTCTGGCCATAGCAACGTGATTGGCCATTGGGAGGCTATTGTATTCCAACATTACTAATATCTCCCAAAATATTGGTCCTATACACTTGCCATTTTCACTAGTCTCTTCCTTGACCAAAAATAGGCTACATAAGTATGCCAAACTGCAGCAGTCAGCTCTTTGTGGATTTTGTGTGATGTCTGAGTCCACTTTCTTTTTATAATATAGGATGTTTTTGAACAGTTTGCTTAATGAGCTTCCATCAAAAGTAGGCTGATATTGATGTGAAGGTTAAGGTGAAAGCACAGACAGGATATTAGAATGGTCTCTCCATGTCCGCATCAGTACGATACTTGTGTATTTGTCTCCTGTCTTTTTGTCAGTTGTAGGCAATGTAGTTTGATTGAATTCCTCCTTCCAAGGAAGGACTACACACCACAACTTGCAGCATTACTCACTGTGTCCTGAAAATGATTGTGAGAGATATGAGTCCATATTTGTACCGTTAAACAAATACTCACTCAAAATCACTTTGACTGGAAATTGTAAGGGTCTATTGTATTAATATTTAGGGCCCGAGCAGTGGCCATGCAATGGCCGTGAAGGCCCTATTGTAATTGTAATGTTTATTATTATTATTATTA
>JAPQRQ010000015.1:31402176-31412905 GCA_037367365.1 Apogon talboti
CCTTTTCTTTTTTGGTTCATTTGCCGTCCTTTGCCTAAAACCTGGTCCACAGTGTGTGTGTGTGTGTGTGTGTGTGTAGTAGCCGAGTACACACTTCAGCAAAGGTGAGCCTCCACTTCTATTTCCATATGTCACTTTACCCAATTGACAGTAATGATGCACAGTTGTGAAGGCATTACAACAGAGTCTAACAGTCTGTAAAGAGAGAGAAGATTGTGGGTTTGAGCGCTGCTGTGGAGTTCTTCAGTTTTCAGAGATGTGTCAATCTCAGCGGCGCAAAATAATCAGCAGACAACAATTCATCATGCAGTATGGAAGGCAGCTCTTGGCAGATGGATGTGGGAGACACTCTGTCCACACAAACACCATTAAGTCCACAAAGCAATTACATGCAACCACCAATTTTAAGCTGCACAATGTGCCACAGTGAGATCTCCAGTCCATCCACTCAGTCCTGTCATCTGACATCTACTTGGCTTTAATACCGTCAGTACTTGGGGAAGACAGAGAGTAAAGGCTTGAACCAACATGATGTTGATTTTAGATCACAGCATTTTATCATCTTTTAACTTCAGGACTGGGTACTGTTATGTAACGGCTTTGAGCAGGATGGTCCAATAAAGGGATTCAGCCAAAAACTCCTACTATTTTCAGGTAGAATCCCAATCTAACACCTGTGTCATAATTTCCTCACCTCTTATAAAATGTCGGTGTGTTATCGTGTTTGTTATTGTAAACAAACAACACATCTTTGCAACGTTGCAAACCATTCTGTTGCAATATTTGAACAAAAGCTCATTTTCTTACTGTAACTGTTCTTAAGCATCTGTAGAACTGCAGCTTTGACTTAATTACATCGACTGTGGTGTAAATTATCCACAGATTTATAATTAATTAAACATGTTTTACTCTAAACTATCTTCAATTCAGAACCAGACCAGACAGTCACAGTCTTTGGCAATTCTTCACTGTCACAATTTGTTATTTTATGTCATTATTTCTGAAACAACAAAGCAACACATTAGACAAGCTCCATAGTTAATGTTTTGCAAATTATGTGATGTTTTTTATGGTATTTATCTTTTTAATGCTCACTTTTTTAACTGTCTTGTTAATTGTCTTCTTTGCTGCACTGTCGGGTACAGTATTTGGTTTCATCCTGCGTATTTCTGTAAATACCATGTGAGAAATGACACATAAAAGGAATATATCTGTCTATCTATGTATATATGATGATCAGTCATGATCTAAGATGGTAAAACTGCAGAGCCCAGATGTGCACAGCCTGACCAAAAAAAAAAGTTCAGTACAATATTCGATTCGATTGTCTTCAGCTTTGATTACGGAACACATTTTCCTTGTCATCATTTATGCCACGAAATACTTATGCAATATCACCTTAGATGTTCCGACATTTATTTCCGTCCACAGTTGCATTCATTTTTCCCCAAGTTCCTAATTTCATCGGACTGACATTAGCTTTGCATTGACTGTGGCATCACTTATACTTATGCAATGTCACAATCAATGTCCCCACATTTATTTCCACTGCATTAATCCAGTATTGTACGACGGTGAGGTCAACTAAGTGTCAGTTTAGTGCTAGGCCTGTCACAGTTATTAAACAATCCAGGTGCATTCATTTTATGCCCAGATCTCGTATTGCTGATCTCTGTTCCATCCCAGAGGTTGTCGATGTGGTTCAGGTCTGGACTCTGTGGTGTCCAGTCCATGTGTTCCTGAACCACTATTTCACTATTTCAGCTTGATGAATCCTTTTGTGAGAAGCTCCTCACTGCATCCGTTCAAGAACTTGTTAAAGCTGGAACAGATTAACCTCTGCAGGCATTATCTTAGTTAACTCCAGGCTGTGTATGTTAGTTATGAACATGTCTGAAATAACAAGGAAACACTGCATATAATAAGCAAGGCTCTAATTATCAGTCCAGATCCGTTCTAATCTGCATTACCAAAGTATCCAGCATTCCCACCGTGGACCCACTCCCCCACAGCCAAACAACCCCCGATGTCAGCGCTCATGACCAACAAAAAAACCACTGGTGGCTACACTGAACATGTAGGAAGAATAAAACCGTACCTGAGATTCTAAGTAGGTCTGTTTTTGCCCAAATGGCTGCCCTAAGCACTAATTATTCTGTATTTTTGCCTTTGGTGTTATTTATGAGACAGCATCAATACATGTAGATGTTTTTATTCTCTGTCTCCTGATGTTAATGTGACTGCTGAAGGTGAATTCAGTGTTGTTTATACCTGTTGAGATAATATATACACACACACACACCCACCCATGGACTGGCCTTGAGCTAATTGGTACTTTCATTGTGTATGTGAAGTGAGGATGCAAGTGACTGTATTATATTTAAATACTGCACCTGATAAAAGATAATAAAAGAAGCCCTAGTGCAGAGGTGTCAAACATACGGCCCGTGAACCCAAAATGGACCTCCAAAGGTTCCAATCCGGCAAACGGGGTGAGTATGCGAATTGCAAAAATTACACTGAAGATATTTACGTGTCAAGGGTGTCAAAATCATTTTAGTTCAGGTTCCACATTCAGACCAATATGATCTGAAATAAAATAATAGAATAATAATGCCCAAATGAGGACAATTCCAAATTTTTCTAAAAAAACAAACAAAAAACAAACAAAAAAAAAAAATTATACAATGAAAATATTTATATTTACAAACTATCCTTTCACAGTAAAATGTGGAAAATCTTCACAAATATGAAAAATATCCTGCCTGTTACTAAATATTTGTGCATTTGTGCATCCACTTTAAGTTGTGTTAATAATAAGTTGAGACATAATATTCTTGAAATTGCACTTTGTTTTCTAGAGAAATTTGAGGCTGTACATGGTTGTTCAGGTTATTCACATTTTCATAATGTCTTTTTACTTTTTTCACACTAAAACAAAGAGAAAAAAATGTGGATTATTTCTATGTTATTGTTTAACACCCCTGCACTGGTGTAAATACAGACTAAAGTTGGTGGGTGTGGGTGTAGTTCAGATGGTGCATACTTCTGGCCACAGTGCAGATTGTCTATGGTCCATATTGTCAACAACACTAGAATTCTGCATGATATATGGTTAATAATCTCCTCTTTAAATTACACTGGCCTCTAATGCAGCCCTTTCTGAAACAGACCCAAAGATCTGGTTGGATGGGTCAGTTTACAGGACGCCTGCCAAAGCCCAGGACACAGTGAGCGCTAACCTTGGTCTGTTATTGTTCTGGCTCTTGTCACCCCAAAAACAAAGATAGAGCCTCCCTCTGCTATTGATGTATTTATGATAGCTAGATTATAGTATTATAATTATGAAAAATGGGCTAATATCAACTACAGGTGAAATTATATTGATGACAAAATTAAATTACACCCAAGAAACCAAAGACATGTTGAAAAATAATAATAGAAACCAAAGTTAAATAATATACACCTTAATTCCACCTGTTTTTGGACATATGACATTAACTGAACCAAGACCTGAACAACTGAAGCAACTTCCAACTGATTTTTTCTAAACATTTAACCATTCCCAAGTGATTTACACACACATTTGTTATAATATTATTGCCTGCATTTTGCTTCTTTTTTGTGTGTGAAAATCAGGTATTTTACCTGATATAATGTACTGATTTTATAGATGTACATATAACCTCAGAGTAAATTCAAAGGTTATTATATCAAAACAGAGAAAACTAAAGAAGAAACAGTGTCTTGTTCAGTCCAATCTGTCATTAACTGAACATAAACCCAGTGTCCATCCACTGGCATTGATCCAACTCCATGGGTTTTACTGGTCAATCAACAGTGTTTCCATGGTAACTATGGAGCCTCTGAATGTCCAAATGGGTCATATCTGATGACCATGAAAAGAAGAATAACTGTATTTTACACCAATTATTGACATGTATTGATAGGATTAGTGGATCAACAGGTATTAAACAGTTCCATCAGTAGATGGATTAGGTTTCTGGCTGCTGTTTATGTCTTTAAGGGTTAGAAAATTAGAAGTTACTCACTCTTTAAACCTACTCTAATCTTTAAGCCAGCTCATGGAGATCAGTCAATTAGTCCATCCATAGAGCCAGTCCAACTTCAGATAATGGAATGATTTATCTGCTGGTGGAAGGTGTGAATGGGAGCTGAAGAAGCATGCTCATGCCTATGTTTGCGGCTGCGTATGAGTCTAGAGGAGTGTTGGCTGAACCTGTAAATGTTCTAATCTGGCCATGTTTAGTCTGATCTGCTCGGCTTGGTTTCATCTGTGCTTCGGAAGTGGGAGGTCTGGCTTACTGTTAACACAAAGCTGTCATACTGACCTACAGGTTCCCTCTGATTCTGGTGGAGGACCTTGCTGTTACTGCCGTCCATGTTCGCCATGTTAATGGTGTTGCCATCTGTCCAATAGATTTTCCTGCGGAGGAAGGTGTGAGCTTAAGAGTAAGTGAACCGGCCGCACACAAGATAAGAGAAAAATTATTAATTAAAGGTTCAGTGTGTTCAGTTTAGAAGGCTCTAATGGCAGAGATGGAACATAATATTCATAATTAGGTTTAAATTAGTGTATAACCACACAAAAATAAGACTGGATAGCTTTTGTTGCCTTTGAAGGAGCTGTTTACATGCAGACAGTGAGAGTTTTTTTCTGCAGTAGCTCACAACAACCTGCTTTTATCCGTTTTGTGGTGAATGGCATCCAGCATTAAGGCGCATTACCGTCACATCGCTGCTAGACGCTACTAACACACTGAACCTTTAATGTGATGTGAGTAACTACAACCACAGCACTGACAACATCTACAAAGCATGTCATGGTTGAAAAACATGTTTTCTACAACAACGACTCCGGTTTCATGAAGGCAGCGTCTCTTTTGAGGTTGTGTAATAATGTGGTGAACGTTGAAGGTGACGGAGTGCACAGCCCGCTCTAATCTACTTACCCCTTGGCGGGGTGCACTACAAGGCACCTTGGCTTATCGATGCCGTGGATGATGGAGGTCTTCAGGGATCCATCAAAGCGAGCTACATTGATTTGCGACTCGTCATTTTCAGAGCTGAGCCAGTACAAGTTCCTGGAAAGCCAGTCCAAAGCCAGACCGCGGCAGTTGACTATGTCTGTCAGAGAGATGTCACTGTCAGGAACCGCAACTGGAAAAAAGCTTAGTGGTTTTTAGCAATTTTGGTCAAAGAGAGGAAATACAGCAATTATATGCATAGTAAAAAAAAACAAGTATTTATTTTTTAATAGCTAAACAAACAACCCCCCCCCTACCCCCCACTGACCACTAACCACCACCCCAGTCTAATGAACAGTGCAATAATCACCATCCATGCCCCTCACATACCCCACACTGCCTGTATATGTCCATATATGTTGGATATATTTCTTTTTATTTGTAGCATAGAGTTGGCTTTTTGTATATTTTAGCATGTCTTGGAGTTTTTTTGTATATTGTCAATACTTTTCAGTCTACATTTTCAGCAGAATTTTTTGTGATAGTTTTTTCTCTTTGCATTTTAAGTGTTTTACAAATCAAAATCAAATTTTGTTTACAGTGTCGAATTATAGCAAAAAATATCTCATGACTACATTTCGAGACTCTCGATGCTTCTTTTTGCTGCTAAATAAGAATCAGGGCTGCTCAATAGATTTTCATTGATCCTGTAACTGACAATAAAGATCTATTCTATTCTATTCTATTCTATTCTATTCTATTCTATTCTATTCTATTCTAACTCATGTCAGACAACAATACTGCACTGTGTTTTCCCTGCATGTTGAGATGAGCGCCCACCTGCAGAAATAATGGTCTCTAGCTGGGTTCCGTTGATAAAGGCCCGTTTGATGGTCTGGGTTTTGATGTCAGCCCAGTAGATCCGCTCCTCTTGTGCATCGTAGTCCACCACCGCAACATCATCTATGTCTGGCACCGTTAGCGCCGTCATTACGTTCATGTAAGGATTGTCGATGTCCACGCCTCGGATTTCAGACCGCCGCACATACAGGAGGAACCTTTTCAAAGCTGGCGATATGATTGAGATATAAAACATTCAAGAAAGGGCACCGGGCTGACCTTTATTGTTTTGTGTGTCTGGTTTTTTTTCTTTTTTCTTTTTGGCAGATGCATCTGAGGCTGTGATAATATCAGCCTGATGCAAATGCTGATGTCAATCAAAATCAACAAAACCAAAAGGGCAGAGATTCATTTTTTATAACAAATCACCTCTCCTCGTCTAATATTTTACACAGATAACAAAAGAAGAGAAGACGAACAATGAGGAATGTGCTCTGGCTCACCAAAGCAGGATTGTTTGTTGGGTGAAAGCTTCATAAGGTGTGGACAGGTGCAGGATGCAGTGCGGTTGTAATTGATGAGACACAGATGCGAACATGGACCGCGTCCATCATTCTCCTCACATGGGTTAGAGGCTGAAAGTGAGAGGAGAGACAAAGGAAGAGTGAAGGGGAGATAACGATTCACAGCATATACGGTAGCATGAAGCAAAAACACAGAGGTGAAACTGGCACTATTTACAATGCAATGCTTATAGCTTCTTCAATTAAAGTAGGAGATTATTTGGTTTGGCAACAAAGAGAAAAAAAAGGTTTAGCAGCAGCAAACACCTTGCATCTGAGGCTCTAAACTCCAGGTATCAGGTTCATATCCTCAGTGTGTTAATGGACTGTGATCTGACAGTCACCAGTGATATCAAAGCTGTCACCAAACAGCCTTCTACCAGCTTAAAACAGACGCAGAATTAAGAGTTCTGTGCCCCAAAACGACCAAGAAGCTCATCCACGCAAGTCGACTACTGTAATGGTTTTTCACAAGATTAAAGGAGCATTAAACAGCTGCAGCTCATTCAGAACCAGGACGAAGGACAGAACACATTACACCAGTTACTTCCAGAGCAGATTTTACTATTCTGTTACTAATACAATACTACACTATATTTTATTTTAAAGTACCACTACTAGTCCACAAATCACTGAATTTAGCCTTCATGCTGCAACCAACTGGAACCAATTGGAACCAACTGCCAGTACAGCTTAGACTTACCCCAAATGTTGACATTTTTCAGTCCAAGTTAAAAACTTTTTTTTTTCATTTGTCTCTGAGTGAAATCAATATTTTCTTATCACAATGTAAGTCTGAACTAATTGTTATTGCTATGTAAGTCTGTATGTTCTTAAAATCTCTTTAATATACATTTTTTAAAAGTATTTTCTTCCTTCCTATTATGGTTTTATGTAACCTGTTCTATTTTCTTTCTGTATGCAGTGTACGTATGGTAAAACTGACAATAAAGCTGACTTTGACTATATCTATCTATATATCTAGATATATCTAGATATAGATATATCTATCTATCTATCTATACATATAGATAGATAGATAGATAGATAGATAGATAGATAGATAGATAGATAGATAGACAGATAGATAGATATACCATGTCTACAGACCTGTCTCACTGACATACTAATTGGAAAGATGGTCTATCATTTGAAAATGGAAACTGCAGAAAACAATTATTGTACTGTACTTTAAGTGGTATCCGAGAAATAAATGAGGATACTAAAACATGAGGAGTAAATGAGGAGGCAGCTTCTAAAACCTGCAGACAGGACTGATCACCACCTGACAAGACTATGTAACCTAGACCATATGATTTTTCTCAAGTTTATTCACTTCCAACATTATAGGGATACATAATCTCAGTTCAACTCTACTTCAAGATTGAACTGCTGACATTTCCAACAAGGCGGCACAGCGAGCTGAATTTCATTTTACATGCATGAGTGAACAGCCATCTTATAGGAACAATACATTTCAAGAAGTCAGTTTTCATGAATGTTCCCTGCTATTCGAAATAATTCACCTCAGAAAAAAATACTCCGAGTCACCCACAGCTCAATTATTGCCCGTCATAGTGCAATCACATCAGATGCATCAAACCTGGGTTTCTGCATCTATTCTGGATGATCCATGTCATACAAGCTCATTCAGAGTTAATTTCCTGGGCTTACAGAGCGCCGTACGGGAGAGGCGCAGTGCATCATAAATGGGGCTTATTTCCGACAAAAAATACCACCATGTCTCCCGGAGCCGGAGGCTGCACCCAGCTGACTCGGGTATGTTAACGGGGAGACGTCGGAGCTGACACACAACTGTTTTACACCTGGATCACACTGTTGAGGAATGACAGGCAGCGACACAGTCAAGGTGTTTGTTTGCTCTGAACTGTCAAACGTCTTTGAAACAAATAAATTACAGAATGAGAACAGAGGTATGTTCAACAGGTGACACTGGGGTTTCACCCTGATGACACTGGTCCACAATGTTTTAGAAACAATCTGCTTCAAAGATTAAATGTGCTAAATGTTACGTATTTTAATCAGATTAATTGGAAAACAAGTGACAAATGACTCACGTGGTAAAATGTCACTACTTTTATTCTGGGAGGATTTTACTTGTATACCAGTGTTATTAATCCAACATAAATTCACTACGTTGAATTAACAAATTACAAATAAATGTATTCACATCATATTCATTTTTCTGAAAGACACAGTTTTTGCCCATTTCACCTTCTGTCTCTATGGTCTTTTCTGGACTCTATGGTTTTACGCATCAGAACATACTAAAAGAAAACCTCATCTGGTCTTTACTACATCCTGAAATTGTGTATAAAGAAAAGAATCCAGGTGTTGTGATGGGGAAAGTAGAGACCTCCACCAGATTAAAATGCTGTAATGGAACCTTGAGAGAACTGTCAATAAACAAATACCCATAAACCGCAACAAAGTGAAGCACAATGTAAAGAATAGTGGGCAAACATTCCTCTGCAGTGATGTGAGAAACTGATTATGTCATACAGAGAACGAATAGTTGAAGTTATTGCTGCTGAAGGTGGTTGTACCAGATACTGATCCATTTTGTCAAAAGGGTTCTATGTAGTATTGATTTTCGAAACTATTATTAATATTCCAACCAACACTATGTATCCACAGACTGTATCACTCACTTAATAAAGTATGAAGCTCATTATTTACACACATCTGTATTATGGTATCATTAAGTTTTCTACTTCAAACTAAAACTCATAGTTGCACAAAATAACACTGTCTTATAATCTTCACATACTGCATCAGCTGATAGTTTACATTATAGTTCTGTTAGCTTAGCTCTGTTTTTCGACTAAACCAGCCACAGTAAACCCAGTAATCCCCTCTGTTTCTGTTGGTTTGTGTTGTGAATAACTGAACTAAACATCTGTTTAAATCCAACAAACAAGGTCAGAACTGTCACAGTTTAGTCTGAACCACGGATCAACAAATGACAACTTAGCAAAGATAATAACATCCCATAATAACCTTATACCTTCGTAAGTCTCATGATCAAACTGAAATGCTGCCATTTCAGCATCAAACACCATTCTGTACATTTACACCTGAGTCCAGCGATGCTCCTATTTTTATCACTTCTTTTCTTTGACTCTAAAAGTTGTTTCTTAATGGCTCTCATCCCATCTGGTCACTTTTTTTTTCTTTTTTTTTTACTATTTTATTAGAATTTTTCACAAGACAACATACAGTTACATACTTACAAAACAAAACGACCTCCCCGACCCACAACAACCGGGCCAGAGACAGCCGGTCACATACATGCACAAGGAAAAAGAAAGAAAAAAAAAGGAGAAAAAAGAAAAGAAAAAAGAGAGAAAAAAAAGGGTAGGAGAGAGACATCGATGTCTATCTGGTCACTTTCTAATACAGTAGCTTGGTTTGTAGTTTTCCTCACCATGTGAGACCGTTAGAGTGACTCACTACTCCCTCTAGTGGTCACATAAATCCCCCAGCCTGTCGGTGTAAATAAATTCCATTCATATCTCTATAATCCAGTACACTGACATCTTTGGCAGAACTTCACAGCTCTTTATTGTGAACACTGATGATCATTTAAGGTCATTCATTTAATATTTGAAAGTACAAACACTACATATACCTCCCTTTAAGTGATCTGTGCATAAACAAATGTCCACAAACGTAATTTCCTCTAGGTGATAAAAGACTATATGTGGAAAATATTAAGTCTATGCGCTAGAATCGCAGCGACTAAGACTGCACAGCAAATACTTGTGTAATTTCATGCTGCCTGGTACATATCACTTTCAAACCAACCATAACAGCTAAAAAGACAGATAGTACGTACGGGAACATGTGCTGTCGTTAAAATTAATCAAAGTGTATTACTGTGTTCCAAAAAACCCTCATCCACGTGAAAATTTATGTTCTTTCATCAAGCACGCTGAATCAATAAGCAATCTAAAAAGGCACTTTCTCTGCTATTTGCTGTCGAGGCTTCTTTGTAATTCTACGTCGCGCCGCATGACGATGTAACCTTGGGACTACCAATCTGTCATCTAATTTTCAAATCCTTGTTACTCATTCTTATGATAAAACATAGGCTTGTCTTCCAGCTGACAGATAATGTATTTACAGATGTTTATGCCACCGGCGGAGCTCCGCTGTGGCGCCCGCTGAACAGCTCCCGAGACGAGTGGCATGTTGGCGTTCAGGTGTCATTTCCTTATCCATCTTTCTCGCTGTCTTCCTCTGTTCCAGATGTGCATGATCTATCGGGGGGTCTTATCTCCAGCCTTTGGTTCTTGGCTGGAGCGGATAATATCC
>JAPQRQ010000015.1:31415221-31426508 GCA_037367365.1 Apogon talboti
GTCCCACCCCCCACTCCACCCCGCTGAGCTCTTTAAAATAGGATTAGCCGTGTTTACTGTCTTCTTGGGAAAAGCAGCCCCCATTTGTTCACACTTATCTATGGTGAGCAGTCGAGACAGTTGAATGAGAATGGAGATGCAGGAAGGAAACAAGCAAATTAAGTTGTGACATTGAGGAAGCGGCGGAATCTGTAAATAGATGTAAAACCGATTGACACTGTAAAAATGGTCTTTTTAAAGATGGCGGTGTGCGCATGAAGAACGCCGAGTGGGATCAATTTGCATCTTGGCAAATCTGATGGAGTCTGATCCATCGCACAAACGGCCAAAATGGCTTTTTATTCTGATGTTTTGTTTTGGCAGATCTGCTTTAAATCAATTACACACAATTCCAATCCTATTCACAGAAAAACAGATATGTGAATAAACAGATTTGACTCTGAAAGCTTTTCCACATATCAATTAAAACCTGGGTCTCATTTATAGGGTTTCCATCTGATAGGAGTGTGTGTTTTATGGTCAAAATGTGTTACTTATTCCACTGAGACACATCCAGAGGCATTTCAAATGTTTTAAAATATTCCATTTATTTCCAGTCATCATAACATGCTATTATTAATTAGATTTTCCTGCCATTGCTTGAGTTTTTTTTTAGTTTTAATGTAGTGGCTGGAAGCATTTAGAGTAATTTGGGTGGTGAGAAAATCGTGTTCCAATGGTGCCATTAACTGAATGAATACTTGTCCATTCATGTTAAATATTAGGCAGGAAAAAAATGAGGGCAAAGGTTAAGGTAGGCGTTACATTACATTTATAAATTTTTCTACACTGTGTGATATAAGTATTAAATTCTGTTTTTTCTGATGATATGCACACAGAGAAATGAAAATAAATAAATCTGGAGGATGTAGCATTCTTACATCTGTGGTTTTAGCAGTAAATAAATATGCGTTGAATGTAAACATGCAATAATTCTCTTTAACGTTCAGCACTTCAAAATTTCCTTTGATGTTCAGCAAGAAAAAAAGCGGTGACGTAGAAAAATAAAGCTGTAATTTTCTCATTATTTCACAGTGGTTATGGTATAACCAGAAGGTGAAGGTCATGAACTTTGGGTAGTGACCGAAAGAATGAGGTCGAAGGTACAAGCGGCCAAAATGAGTTTCCTTCGTAGGGTGGCCGGGCTCAGCCTTAGAGTTAGGGTGAGGAGCTCGAACATCCGAGAGGGGCTCAGAGTAGAGCTGCTGCTCCTCCATGTAGAGAGGAGCCAGTTGAGGTGGTTCGGGCATCTAGTGAGGATGCCTCCCGGACGCCTCCCTCGGGAGGTGTTCAGGGCATGACCGTCCGGGAGGAAACCTCGGGGCCGACCCAAGACACGCTGGAGGGATTATATCTCCCGGTTGGCCTGGGAATGCCTCGGGATTCCCCCGGAAGAGCTGGTGGAAGTGGCTGGGGAGAGGGCTGTCTGGGCTCCTCTGCTGAGGCTGCTGCCCCCGCGACCCGGATAAGTGGGAGAAGACGGTACGGTTATGGTATAAATCACCAACAAAAGCAGCTACACCGTTACGAAGCTTTGTGTGAATGTTGTTGAGGGAACGGAACTGTTGGCCTATGCTTCCTCCGGTATGTATTCTGATTAGAGTTCTCCATTCAACAGGCTGAGTTTTGTATCTCACACTAAAGTTCACCACACTGAGAATAGAGCAGTAAGAGTGGAGAGCAACAACGGCAAAGGTCCAAGAAATAAATAAAAATAAGTCGTTTTGTTCGACATTGTTCCACCTGCCAACAGATGCTGTGCAATGCTGTAACTGACTGGAAATACAAACTCACTGTCCAAGAGACGTCATGGACGCAGCAAGACAAGAAGGAAAGTAGAAAATACAGGCAGAGGGCAGTGTCTGTGTCTAAATACACCCATAGACTTCACATCCAGACCCATCCAATATGATCATCCACTACTGCTCTGGAATCAGGGCTCTAAATGTACAGAATGGAGTTTGATACTGAAATGTCAGCATTTCTTCTACACAGGTGAGTTGGATTCTGAGGCTTATGAAGGTATAAAGTTATTATGGGATGTTCTTATCTTTACTAATTTGCTGTTTGTTGGTCCACGGTTCCGACTAAACTGTGACAGTTCTGACCTTGGTTGTTGGATTCCAAAAAGATCAAAACAGAGCTAAGCTAACAGAGCTATAATGTAAACTATCAGCTGATGCAGCACGAGAAGATTATTAAATATAAATGCACTATTTTTATATAGACTTGATTTCATAGATATACATACTGTTAATATTATTGATATTGTTCATAGATATACATGTGGGTAAATCCACATGGGAAATGACAACAGAACAGTTAGAGAACCAAAGCCAATCTCATGTTAGGCAAAACACATGGAAATATTAATAAAAAAATAAAAATAACTGAGTAGGTTTCAGCTTAAAAACACAGAGTGAATCAAACACTCATAATTGACTAGAAAAATGTTACAATTAAAACGACCTGACTTACAAATGAATTTAGATCCTAAAAATAATAACAGTAATAAATAAGTGGTTTCTACAAATACTACTCTTGCTTCATCTACATAATGTGATGCACAAAAGAATATTATTTATTGTAAGTAGATCAAACAGGGCTTTTTGTCTGTGCAACTCAGTTTGATCAGGTTCTTCTTTGTATGCAGCTGCGTAATATGACCAAGTGCGAGTTTTAGTATTATCCTTGGAGAACCAAACTGCTGAATTATACAGACCTGGTTGCAGCTACAGCTACAGCGGTTAACGATCCTTTTTCTTACTGTTTTATCCCCAACAGTAAACTCAGTAGAAGGGTTCTCACCTTGTGGCTGTCTGCTCGGGTGGAAGATCTGCAAGTCAAAAGGCTGGGCGCTGGTCTTCTGAATGACGGTGACATTTTGCCCCGTCCACTTATTGGCTCTGGCCAAAGTGTTGGTCCTCCAGTCTGTCCAGTAGACATTACCCCCGAAGAGGGAGACGGCGAAGGGATGAGACAAGTACTCGTGACCCCTGAGGATCTCGATGACCCCGGTGCCGTCATAGAGTGCAGAGAAAATAGCGTCGGAGCTGTTGAAAAGAGACCAGACGGAAGGGGTCGTATCAAAGTTTAACCCGCTCTTCACACGCAGTGGAAGGGAAAGCAACATTGCAGTGTAACCTGTCAAGTGATAGAGTCCGCTGATGGAACTAATAAATTGTTCAAGACCCACTTTGGACTAAATATGGACACTGTAGTGAGAGCTCTAAATACTGCATGTTCCTCCATTATTTAAGCCCCAGGGGAGAGTGCAAATACAACTTTAATTTTTTGCTCATGAGTACACACACATATATATACTAGATTCCAGGCTGTCTATCATTGCAGACTGTTTGATTTAAAGGTGCAAAAGTGTAAAGTATGTGAACGTTTTTGCGCACACATAAAAACCTGGAGTGTCATACCGTGCATCTGTCCAAACTATCCTCTTTTCCAGATGATCCAGCGTCAGTCCATTAGGCCAGGCTCCAATCTCCATGTCCTTAAAAACAATGTGCCTCCCTCCTCCGCTCATGGATGCAGCCTCGATTCGGGGGAAAGTAGCATCCCAGTCAGTCCAGAAAAGGATCCTTTGTGCAGAAACCCAGAGGAAACAGTTAATTTTCAAAGGACAAACAACAATAAAGGGAAACACACCAACAAAGACCAACAATGGCAGCGTAATTATAAAAAAAATGAAAATAAGATCAAAAGTAAGCATTCACCAACAAAGCAGCGGGGCTAAATGGCCCTCATAATCATCTAAGAATAATTTCTCAGCCATTTGTCCTCGTTTGTCAGCGCTATTGTACTGCAAAACACCGTAATTAAATATACAATGCCGTTGTAACTCGATGCGTTTCCACAGGCAGAGGCGGCGGTGTCTGTCCAAGAACAGCACCAGCGATCCAGTGCAACCCTCAACATCTGCGACAGGCCTGGAAATGGGAAGCCATCTGTTTTATTATGACTTTTCACAGCTCAATGAGGCCTGAAAATGAACACCGTCATTGATGTGACCACCGACACTATCCCCAGTCCCACTCCCAACCCAGCTCGTGTTCTGTCCTGCCCCGCAAAGTCAACTAGAACGAGACAGAAAACGGGCGCCGAGGCTTAAATCACACACTGACGACAACGAAACAGCGTTAGGAAGAAATATCCTTGTCCAGATCAATAACTTTATTCACTTGATAAGGCCTGCTGATCAATGACCCACTCCTTTGAGTGGATTCAAGTAATTAGATTAGAATTATTGCCCTCGGATGGAAATGCGCCTTTAGGCACCAAAAGCACCCATTAATCCTACTCTCCCAACAGCCATGAAATGTAGTCATCCTACAAAAAGTACGATAGGAGAGAGCATGAGCTGATTACTCATTTCTTAAGAGTGTTAAATTGATTTTAGGAATGTCTGGCTTTAGCTTTAATCTCAAATACACTACTACTCTATAATCACCAGCTATTTCTCAGATGAATTTAACCAAAGTAAGCAGCTAATATGAAATACTAGCAACACAGCAGCAACAGGAAATCTCAATTTATGTCTCTAGAATCATTTTAAAATGCTCTGTATCATCCACAAATATATTATCTTCTGTATATCAGAAAGCGGTCTTGCAGTTCCTTCAAAGTAAATAAGATTATATTCATAGCCAATTAGTTTGTACTTACCTCTGAAATGGTAACTGCGCTGATAGTTTATGTCTATAGTTATATTCAGTACTTCCTGATGGAATTTGTTGGTTCAGATGCTCATGGGCTTTTACACTGAAGCAGCTGTTCTCCCTGAGGTCATACATTTAACACAAACGTGGAACACCACCAGTTTCACAACACAAAACATTAAAGGTAAGGAAGTGAGTTGACCTTAACCTTAACAAAAGACAATCCATCATGATCAAATACAGTCCAGTGCAAAAGTCCTGCTCCAATACTACGTTTGCTGCTTTAGTAAAGTTCTAATGACCACACATATACATTTCTCAGTCTCTGTCTTTAGATCCAATCTGATATATGTATAACTATGAACAGCAGGGAAAAAAAAACTAAAGTTTCAGGGATAAAACAGCATCTATGAACCATATGTCACTATGGTTTGAGATTGATTACATTAATTGTCTGGTGTTTTATTCCAGGTTTCATTCAACACACGTCAGATGTTTCTAATTGTTTGTGCTGCTTCTTGTCATGGGGTCAGAGGTCACACTAAATACAGACTTTAACCTTTACAACACATTTAGTTCAGTTTTCTGTGTGTCTTTTAAGGCTGTGCACATATTTCCTGTATTTTCTTGGTGAATCTGAAGACAAGAGAATGAGGAATAAATATGTATGATCATTTCAACCCTGAAAAACAACAAAGGTAAAGGTGGAATAAGACTTTTGCAGAGTCCTGTAGATAAGTAACATCTTCAAGCAAAACAATCTTTCTAATCTATAGTCTTTTGTTGTTTAATAATTTGACAGTAGATTCCAATGGTGCATTTTCTTCTCTGTATATTGAACTAACCTGGAGTTTTTTAGTGAAACTGTCTTTGCTAGTGTACAGTGTCGTTAATAATTGAGTGTACCTTTGCTAAAGAATACATTACTGCAGATAGTAAGTGGAGGCTTTGTTGTCATTACTGTACATTCTGGAAAACAAAACGGAGACATGCACATCCTCACCGTGAAAAATGCCAGATGAACAGTGTAACAGAAGACAAGAAAAAAATCAGCCCACAGTATGGTTCACGTTTTGGGGTTTATTTGAGACGTGACATTTTTATAATAATCTAATAATTTTGCTGTTCTTCAGTCTGTGAAATGTCTGAAGCAGTGTTATACCGGTGTGCAGATTTGTTCTGAGAAGTGTAATTTCTTACATAAACTAACAGTGTCATGAAATAATTATTTCCACTGCTTGGAATGTAGACAGTATTCAGAAGTCGATGCGTGGTAATACTTCCATAAAGACATATTCACATTATACGGAGTATGTTGGATTAATCATGAGTTTGCTTTCTAAAAATGCCTAAATTGTCCTACACACAATTTTCATTTGGCTGCCATTAGCTTTGAACACATGGAGAACGTTGATTGATGCTGATGCAAAGCCACAATACATATGTCACCGTTTACTTCCATCCATATTCGCATTAATTTGTCGCCAATATCTGGTATTAATGATGGAGAGTTGGACCACTGTGTAAAGTTTTCTCCATCACATCCCATAGATTCTCAATGGGGCTCAGGTCTGGACTCTGTGGTGTCCAGACCATGTGTTTCTCATAATTCTAAATAATAAATAAAAAATATTTGCACAGGGCTGTTATTTAATATGACGTTTACGATCCCCCTGAAAAGGAGATCATATGACAAACCACAATCAATCATAATCTATGATGTCAAAATCAGCCCAAATATGCACTTCCAAGCCAAAATAAAAGTCCCACACAATAACAAATGTTACTAATCATGCCATATGATGCTTATGCAATGCGATGATAAATGTTATAATATTCACTTCTGTCTATAGTCGCATTAATTTTTCACTAAGATCTTGTATTGATTTCATTGGACCGTCATTAGCTAGAATCATCTGACACATTCACGTCATTCAATGTCACAGACAATGTCCCCGACAATGTCCCCACATTTATTTCCACTGTATTCATCCAGTATTGTACTATGATGAGGTTAAGTAAGTCTCAATATGGTGCTAAACCTGTCACGGTTCTTACACAATCCAGTTGCATTCATTTTCTGCCAAGATCTCATACTGATGATCTCCATCCCATCCCAGTGACTGTCTATGTGGTTCAGGTCTGGACTCTGTGGTGTCCAATCCATGTGTTTCTCATGTTCCTGAACCACTTTTCCACAATCTGATCCTAATGGATGATGGTCGTTTAGAAATGAGAAGATACTGCATTAGTTAGGGTTAAAGAACTACTATTAATCACTGCAGTAATTATCCAATGGAACGATCCAAACGACCTGCTGAGACGAATCCAGGTACAGACTTGATTTTGGCCAGGCTGTGGAAACGCACTACAATGTGAGTTAAATTTTTATATTTTAGAAAGTCTGTGTGTTCTATCTAAGTTGGGTTTTCTAAACAGGTACCAGTTGTGGGTTACGACCTCTTTTTAGTGCAGTCTAGTTTGTTTTTATATTTCATAAAATTTGTAAATGTGTTTTTAAGTTATTGATGCCAAATCTGCCTTGTTTAATTTTTTTTTTCTAATTTCAGAAAATACAAACTTCTGTCAGGTTTTTGTGTGAATGTTTAGCAGACCTGTGTGTGTTCACATAACTCATGACCTTCAAAGTGTTTCTCAAAAGTTTCCTTTTAATTTCAGACATTCAGAACTATTTTACATGAGCACTGCAGACTTTCAGCCAACATACTTCTGGACTTCTGTTAGTTAATATTCACTGAAATATCAAGGACCATCCTGTTGGAACATTCAATGCCCCCACTTCAATCAAAATCTGCATTGTCCTTATTCTGACTGGAATTTAATGAGCACCTCGACGTTTAAACAAGATTATTTCCCTGTTTTAAAATGTTCACATTGATGGTAGTTTGTTGATTAGTGCCTTTTGTTTTTTTGGTCATCTCTACACATAATGCTATTTTCTTACCATCTTATTGGATGTAAAATGCTAATTAATGACCAAACCTCTCTTTACCAGGCTTATGTGTGACTTTACTTTAGGCTGGTGATCATTAATAGTCCAGTCGTGCTGTTTATTTTATTTCAGAGGTTTTTCTTCCGTGTATTTTTAGTAAAAGACCCGAGGTTGATAACCTACTGTGTGATTGGCTAAACAGCTTCCTCATCTTTGTTTTTTTCAGCTGTGATCTCCAGGCTCCTCTTATTTATTTACTTTGACTCTATGTCATTGTTCACCCTGCTAACAAGAAATTAAAGCGGTATTATTTGCTTAAATTCAAATAGATATAGGGTCCTTGATATGTTTCAGTCTCAAAAGCCACTGTATGTTTAGAGAGGCTGTAAAAGCAAAAAATGTCTTATTGTATCAGTATAAATATGCTGTTGTTTGGCTTAATAATACTGGCATGGAATTAACAGAAAAGGATAATTGAATTGTTGAACACAATTAGCTGCATGACATTTCAACAGCTAAAATGTCATTATCCTGACAGCTGTATTGATGTAGAAGGTAAACTGTTGTTTTACATGACTCTTAGCAGCTTTAGTGCAGATGATCCTCGGATTAATGTCACATCATAAAAGGTTTAACATTATACTAACAGTTTACAGATAGCCCATAGTGGTTGGTCGGTGGGCGGTGCATTGAAAATTACGAATGTTTCAACTTACTGTAATAATGTCAGCAAAATTATCTGAAATAAGAAAAAAAAGCTTAAATTATTTAGAATAGAATGCTCATGCTGTGTCCTGTAGTTTATGTCAACATTTATTCGAGTTGTTTTTAACTGTATTTAATTAATTTATGCAGGAATTAGTTCCCTTCCAGGTCGCGGGGTGCTGCTAAAATTATCATACATATAAAGATTTCCTGTAGCCAATCAGAATTGTTGTAATTTTTTTTGTCATTATGTGATTGGATGATTTTCACTGGGTTTACAAAGTTCACCTTGATAAAGGTAAGGTTAACTCACTTTATTGTGCCTGTAAGGAAATTCAGTGTCAATATTTTACTCCTACTAATACTAATCCTTACTAATCCTAATTTCGATAATCAACAACAGAACATTCTGTTAGCTGTGAATGCTAACTATTAAATCACCGCGCCGCCCAATGCTTTCAGGACACCAGAACCAACATGATGCAGATGATTAAACCAGATGTCACAGGTAACAAAGTTTAGTCCTGTTACACCTCTGTTTATTCTCCTCCACCTCTAGGTTTCACACTAAGACTTTAATTTAACAGTGTATGAGGCCAAACACCACTTGGCTACAAAGGTAACAAGGGTTTTTTAAGCGTGATAATGCGTGCACATTAGTCTATAGTTGTTCAAAAATAAATCTAGTTGTGCAAAAAATAAATATTTGTAAACTCTTGAACAAGTTCAGTTGTACATAAAATGTATTGTGTGTATTTTATCTGTCAGAATAGGAATGGATAAGTTTTGACAACAACAATTACAAACACAAAATGCAACTTTACAATTGTGCTTTCTCCATCATGAATACCAATCCACCAACGTGACTACTGTCAAAAATACGTCGCCACTTCACAGGCATTATTTATCGTACAGAAGACACTGGACATCGATTCCTCAGACTTCACATGCGTTCAGGTTCCACTGTCCAAGACGGCCCACGAAGTCAGAGAACGAAATCAGGTCAAATCAAACCATTTGTCCATTGTTCTGACCACGGAGAAGGAACCTGAACTCATGAACTAGCTGTGGAATCCATGTATCCTCTGCTCCATAAATAATGCCTGTGAAGTGGTGACGTGTTTTTGACAGTACTGTTACGTTGGTGAATTCATATTTGTGATGGAGAAAGCACAATCATTAAGTTGCATTTCCTGTTTGTAATTTTTGTTGTCAAAACGTATTCATTCGTATTCTGACTGATAAAATACACACAATACATTTTATGTATGACTGAACTCATTCAAGAGTTTACAAATTTTTATTTTTTGCACAACTATAGACTAATATGCACACATTTCTATCTTATGCACATAAACATTTTGACATCAGCCTTACAAAAACAACCAATCCAATAATTGACACTCCTGACTGTCTCCGTCCTCTTCTGACATCCTACTCTGCATTACTCCATAAAAACTCTACACTCAGCCTCTTCCTACCACACACACATCTTGGCTTAACAACATAAAAGGCTCATCATAACAGGAAAAAGATCAGTATTTTTTTTTTTTTACTGAGGGGTCATGAGTACACTGTGATTTATGCTGCTTTTCCTCCAAACTCTTGCTCCCACTTCAGTGACCCAGATCAGTCTACAAATAGTCTCCCTGCGAATCTCGGCAGGATAAACAAAGATCATTCTGAAAATCGGACCCTGAAGGGAAACGTGCATGAATTAGAACAAAGAATATTTCGCTTTTGGCTTTTAAATCATGCTTATAAATATGGATGCACTGATACATCAGCCATATATCGGCTTATATACGGTGTCATTTCACTGATGACAGCAGCAGGTATTTGGCTTTTGTCCTCTATTAAAGGTCATTTCATAGAGTTGTATGAGTGAATTTGTGATCAGGGGCTGAAAGACTTGAAACCAGCGACAAAATGATGACTTCTTGGTTTTCCTGGAATAAAAGGGTGGGGGTAAATAAAAACAAAGGAAACAGACAGAATAACATCTGTAACTGCATCGCTTACCAACCACATTGTCATCTTAAATATTGGCAACAGCCTATAATTTCACAATCAGTGCCTCTGTACTTAAAATGTCGAGAGGAAAAAGATTGCAGTGGAACAAGAGTGAGAAGGTAGTAAAGCACATGAAGCAGTAGCTATGGTCGGGGGGGTATTAGCTACATCAGTTGTCATTACTGGAATGGAGTGCACAGCCCTGTTATTGATGTATTCTATATCTGCTGCCTTAATGGACCTTAACACAGCAGACATCTTCATACATCAAAGCGGATGCAGAAGTGAGAAATACAAGGAGGTAGTAATTTTACTTTATTCCAATAATCTCGGCGCCTGATGGATGGCACAGCTCCCAGCAGGCACCGCATGTGAGAGACGGCGTACGACGTACCCTTGCCCCGGGTCCAGAGCGATGGCCCGTGGATGCTCCATGCCACCGGCGATCAGTGTCGTACGCATATCTCCATTAAGCTTGGCCACTTCAATCTGGTCCAGGTTGCTGTCAATCCAGTAGAGTTTCCCTGTAATCCAGTCCACGGCCAGGCCCTCCGGCGTGGCCAAGCCATGCTGCACCACCACCTCGATCCCCGTCACCCCTGAAACGACAACACAGAACGTTAACCTAGGTTCTATACCTGGTGACCGCCCGAGGAGTTTCACATCTTCAGTCATTTTTGAATTTATGGAATGATTTGGAGAAGGAATTGAAAGAATGTATAAACATGAATCACTTTATAAAAAAATGGACAAAAATGCTCTTTAGCTGAAGAGGCTTAGGGAAGAGGATGGATGATAACTGTGGTGACACTGGTGAATATTTAGGCAGAACATTAACCCATTTTAACCCAAGTTAACAATTTTTAGATTTTTGTAACGATTTTCAGAACATTTGCATAAAATGGGA
>JAPQRQ010000015.1:31428253-31444196 GCA_037367365.1 Apogon talboti
TGTGTGTGTGTGTGTGTGTGTGTGTGAGGCGAGTACATACCGCCGGACTCGGAGAACCTTCCCCTGTAGATCTTATCCTCCACCACATCTGTCCAGTAAAGGAGGCTACGATTAAAGTGGAAGTCTAATGCGATGGTGTTCCTCAGCCCGGGCACCAACAGGCTGTAGTCCCGCTTGTGAAGGTCTATTCGTCTTATCTCGTGGCGGATAGAGAAAATGATAAAAGCCTCAAAGGGATCTGAGCAAAACGAGAGACAAGAAACAAGCACCTTATTTTTTCAGAGTGTCATTCACAGCTGATGGATGTTGAGAGCAAATTGCTCCATATAATGTGGACACAGTGTGAGTTTAACACTGGCTCATAATGCCGTCAGTGACTGGAATGTATGAATAAAATGTCCACTACATGTATATTTTATGTTTTATTTTACAAATTATATTTTATTTCCCTCAGCGACCCTCGTGAGGACTAAATGGTTCAGAAAATGGATGGATCGATGGATATTTTATTTCAACATCTGGGTCAGTCCACTTTAAATAATAACAGCATTATTATTATTATTATTATTATTATTATTAACAGCAGCAGTTTCAGTTAAAAAAATACAAAGTTCCACATCTTATTTGCTTCCTTAATTTCAAAACGTATAAGTTCTTACAGTTGAGGCACTTTCTTAAAAAAATAAATGCATAATGTGCGTTACAAAATGTATTCCCAGCTTCGAAACAAGGCACAAAAGAGCGACGATCAGTTCACATAAAACTGACACAGAATAACATGTTAACGCAACAATTCTATTTTACAGTGTATGTATGGAAATACTGTATCAAAGCATGGCAAAATATCCAAACCAAAGCAGACCCACATTTATGACGACAAATAGAAGCATACGCACTGAAGGACTTCGCACAATTGTTGCAAAATTGCATCAGTATGTGTGGAATACATACTGTATAAAGCCAATGCTGAATTATCTTTAGTCACGTCTCCAAAGCAGGAACTATGGCTGTATATAATATCATTTTATTCATATACAGATTTCAACATCTATTACAGGATTTTATTCACACTTTATAGTAATTGAGATTAATGACCTTGCTTCCGTTCAGCCTCTTTACGGTCCTCGGCTTGTTTCCTGTTAATCCTCTGAGTAGAGGACATTCTTTCATAGATCAGACTAGTTTCTACCAGCACAAAGAGATGCATCAAAAATGACTTGTAATACTCTTTTTTTTGATAAATTGGGACTGTTTGTATTGTCTATAAGAATACACAGACTAACTCTGACGGCGTCCCTTAGATGTTTGCTAAGTCTGGTGACAAGTCCTAAAGCTGATGACAGTGGCTGCAAACTGAACTCCTGTGACCTCACCCACTGAGCTTCAGCTCAATCAGGAAGATTATTTGTGCCTTCTGAGAAAAATGTTTGTGCAGCTAAAACTTGCCGCACGGATACTTGAACACATTTAAACTAATTCAGCAACATGCAGAATGCACCCTCCTACACTGCACACAAAAAAAAGGGTGTTTTTGCAATTCTTATCTTCACAGCACTATAGACTGGATGGTTGTTGAGGGAATGAATGTGTTTGCCCATAAATGTAATTAAAACGGTGTCCTTGCATCAATGACGTGTTGTCATTGTAACCACAGAGCTACAGATGAAGGTTTGTGCTGCAAGTTTTTTTCCAAACAAATCTTTTATTACCGAGATGTGAAGGAAAAAGAAGCGCCACTGTGTGCTTGAGACTTCCAGAATCTAATAGCACCTCTCACAATTCAATTGGAATGTTTGTGTGCCAAATTTGATTTATGAAGAAGCTGCTGAATTCTGATCTGGTTTCAAAGAAAACTGTGTATTCTTTTCCTGCATTAATGTAAGATTAGAGCTGCAACTGCTATCAATCTCAGAGGGAAATAGAGAAAGCAAGTAATCAAAATGAGGTCCATAAATCTGAATGTGACAACAGTATGTGTGGATAAGTATTGTATTTCGAGCAGTTACAGAGTGGTTCATCAAATTATTCAATAACAACAATCAGAACGGTGGAAAGCTTGAATTTATGATAGAACAACAGCAGCAGAACATTTGTGCGAGAGTGGGATTAGGCCTGAGGTGAACGTCTACACAGCCCAATGAAATAATCAAGCTGTGGTGTGTGGCGGATGGGAGAACAGGCTTCCTTCACTCAGCATCAGTGCAGATCGAAACAGACATGACTCATCGCCCAGATGCCTATTCTGATTTGAAAATGATTGAATTTGACCTGGCTCTACCCCAAATCACCATTTATTACTATTCTTCAGACCACCTCTTCACTCTCTCTGCACCCGGAGTCCCAAACACAACTCTGCTGCTTGACTTTAATTGTTTTCCAGTGTAAATCTTGCATGAATCGCTTTACTGCCTACATTTATTTACAATTATACACAAAAAAATCATTAATCATTTGTGTTGTTGCTGTTGAGTAGATGCTGAAATACCTGGATACTGTTAATATGAATATAGAACATACAGTTGCTATGATGTGAATTAGTGACATTTGGTGACATTGTCATAATAGTAATTAAACAAGAAACAAGTTACAAATAATCTACCCACCTGAGATGGTCTCAGGTGGGTAGATTATTTAATGAATGCTACTATTGATCAATTCATCCAGTCAACAATCCAAACAAAACAAACATGATCCAATAAGCAGTAGGATGTTATGGAAGTTACCAAAACTGAGTTAATGTCATTGAGTGCTTTTAAATCCTAACTGAGAGATTTTTAGGCTGTCTCCACAACTTGCATTTGTTTTTCTTAATCTGCTTTTACTGTAATGTTATTAATACTATCATTACTATTTATTTCTTTTTAAATGAGTCTCTTATTTGTGTTTTAACTGTGTTTTGTGTTTGCCGCTGCCTATCTGAGCCAGGACTGCCGCTATAGAGTTCATTGATAGTTGTATCTTAGCTGTAAATATTATATACAGTAAATGTATGTATATTTAGTGTATATGTGTAAATGCAATATATGCAAAGCAGAAGGAGATGCACTGTGTGTTAAAGAAGCAGATTGTGGGTTTTTTGAGCTCCCTCTCAGTGACATGAGGGTCTCTGTCCACAGAGACAGTGCTACATAGATTTTCACACAGGCTAAAAATGACAATAAATAAAAAAATATAAGAAGCTATAACATTAAAACAGAATGCTCTAGGCAAACAAAAACATTTGATCACATGTAAAATAGTTGAAAGTTTATTTTTGTAATATAAATTCTGTTATGAACATTTACAGTTGTTTTTCATAAGAAACATGATAAAAAATGCAAGTCTGTTTTTTTTTTTTTTTTTACTATAACACACTGCTTTAAGTATTTATTATATATAACAATGATAATTAATGGCCAGATATTGAAAGTTAAGTTCTTCCTGAAAAAAGGTGCAAAAGAACTGGCAAAAAAAGTCATTTTCTGATACTTTTATCGCAAAAAAATAAAAATTGAGAAATCTAGGTGGCCTGTTATAAAGGTAGGTGTACAAAGGTTACATTTTTTAAAAAATCATGACAGTGGCCTACAAGGAGTTAAGTCGATACTCGAGGCTCATGATTCCTCACAAAGCAGGAATACAGAAATGATTGCAAATGACAAACTAAAGGTTGAGGAGGTGCTGCTTGGCCACAGCAAAGAATCTGACATTCTGTAGACTGGGGCTGTCAGGGGAAGTCTGTATAAATATCTAAACAGTCCAACATTAAAAAGGTAGTGTGTGTTACCTGTGCTGTGACAGCTGTCTCCATCTGGGTCAAGCATCCATCCTGGATAACAAGAACACTTCACTGTGGTCTTGTACTGCTGACACACCTGACTGCACTTGAGGTGGCGGCTGCAGTAGTCCACCACTTCACAAGTCTTGTTGCTGGAGTCCAGGTGGAGCCCAGGGGGGCAGGAACACACCACCCCCTTCCCTGGCGCTACGGTACACTGGTGGCTGCACCCCCCTCTGGCTACAAGACACAAATCTGGGGTGAAGAAAAGGCCAAAGATTTCGGGTTTAGACACTGGGAGAAAAAAAAGTAAGAGATTCAAAAGAAAGTCTTGACTCTGGAACTAAATCTGGCTTCACTATTCCCCGAAAAAGGAAGTTTATTCAAGTGTGCTTTAAATATAACATGCACCAGGTACATTTAGGGGTCAGAGGGGGGTTAAGGTGGGTTTGAGGCTCAGAAACTGCACGACTTTCCCTTTAAAATGAAGTTTTAATACATGCATTTTGGCCTAAGACTTCCAACTCTCAGCAAATATTCACTGAACTTAGGGTTAGGGTTTGATGGAACGGTGCACATTAAAAGCCTCATTTAGAATTAAAAATGCATGCTTTCAGTCTACAGTCATCACATACTTCATCATATGAATACTTAATATGACACCAGTATAGAAGTAGATTTTCACACACACTGGCTTCTTTAAGGTTGTACTCAACTGTAAATCTGACATAAACTCATGTGTATAAGTTTGTAATAACACGTCAGTTTTAAGGTCATGACCCAAAATGGGCAGTGAAACCATTTTTATTGGGTTGAAAGTATCTTCTTCTTGTTATTATTATCATTATTATTTCTCTTCATTATGTTGTTCATCTTATTAATTGTACTTCGTGTAATCATACTTTTTTAATCTGAATTTTATCATCATCATCATCACATATTGTCCATTTTATCAATTATTTTTTCATTTTATTGATTCTTTTGTTAATTTCTAGAGCCTTTTGTTCATTTTGATAATTATTTTGCCAATTTTCTTGGTTATTATGTGAATAATTCTTCATTTTATTGATAATTTTTCCCACTTTTTTGATTGAATAGAATTTTATACAATTTTGTCAATTATTTTGTCCATTGTCTTGAGTATTATGTTCATTTTACTTATAACTTTTTTTCATTTTTTCTTTATTTAATTAAATTCAATTCATTACCAAATGCAATTTTTTGATTAATGTTATTGGTTATTTGATTTGACTGTGTCCATTTCATTCATTATTTTGCTCAAGTTGCATTGATTTTATTGAATATCTGGTTCATCTCCGGTCACTTTACTCGCCATTTTGTTCTGGTTTTTTTTGCTCATTTTGTTGATTAAATGCTGATTGAATTCATATTGTTCAAACTTCATTCTTACACATCTCATCTTTTACATTGAAAGTTACACAGAAATTCCATGATAGGATATGTGGATTTATTGTCAGTTAAGGTAAAAAATAAATAAATAAATGGAAATGTTATAGTAGTTAAACTAGTTCTGAATAAATTCTTTTAAGTTTTGTTCCCAAAGAGACCTTGAATTTTGGGTCTGGAGCAAAGAAAAACTTAGGGAACCAGTGGGTTAGAGTAGATAGTACATGGGTGGAACTGAACCTGAGTGGACTAACTAACTAACTAACTAACTAACTGTATACTAGTACACCTGTAAGTTCATTTATATGCTATAGTTCACACTGTAGACAGAAGACAAAATAAAACAGTCAACATTTACTACTCTGACATTTAAAGTATACTCTTAAAACTTCAAGTGAGTTAATTTAATCCCGTGTTGAAAAAAGATCTCTTTCAAGCACACTCCTCCAAAGATATCACTGTACTTTGTAATTATGCTTGAACTTTAAGTGCATTGACTTAAAAATAAATTATTTTGCTAAAAGTGTAGTCACTCAATGTCATTTACATGAATTTCTTTCTATTCTTGAAGTCATTCAGAAGATTTTCACACACATGGTTGTTTGTAGATCTATGTGTATGGGGTAAGGAAGCTGTCAAATTATTCCTGTGCATAAAACAGATATGCGTGCATATTAGCCTATAGTTGTGCAAAAATAAATATAGTTGTGCAAACAATAAATATTTGGTGGTGACGTATTTTTGATGATAGAGTCACGTTAGTGAACTGGAGAAAGAGCAATTGTAAAGTTGCATTTCATGTTTGTAATTCTTGATGTCACAACCTATTGATTCATATTCTGACGGATAAAATACACGCAAAACATTTTATGTACGACTGAACTTATTCAAGAGTTTACAAATATTTATTTTTGCACAACTACAGACTAATATGCACGCATTTCTATCTTATGCACATGAATATTTTGACAGCTTCCTTACCCCATATGTTTGTCTTCCCTGCACTTTATTTTTGTATTTGCTGCTGTAAACGGTGAAATTTCCCCATGGTGGGATCAATAAAGTCTTATCTTATCTTATTTAATTAGTCACATTAGGCATAATTTCCATAACAGGAATTAAATCTCAGATATGTAGATCAGTTCTTCTACTCAAGGATCCAAACAAAACAACAATAATCCAAAAATCTGTAGAATGTCATGACATTAATATCAGCGTTACTGAAATATGACTTTGAAATTGATCCATGAACGTCAATAACAGTCTACAAGGGGTTAATCTTGGTTTTAGGTGTTTTTTTTTCTTTTACTTCCTACACACCTGGTTCTTGTTAGAAACCACAGGGTCAAGACTGCAGTATTACAGTGAAAATAAAGCTGGCGTGGTTTCTCTTCTATCACATGGATCCAGGCTGTGTTTTTAAGGTGGGCAGGGCGGTCCCTCGACGGGGGGGAATGGAGCGTGTGGTCACAGTTGTTAATAGCGGGTGTGAGTCCTGCTGAGCTGGGCAAATCAATCACATACTCAAGCTCCTTCTGAGTGGGGGATAATTGTCTATGAGCAGGCAAGAAGCCCACTTTTCGACCACGGTAACACAGGGACTCAAGGGTCCTATAGAGCCCTCCCCCCCCAGGCTCCGTTAGTGGCGCTCGAGAAAATGAACCTTGATGTTTACACTGCTCACTTTAGGAGATTAGACGTCCAGATGGAGTCACATGAGATCCTTTAGTTTCCTCTGAAGGCTGCTGGACAAACACTATTTCTTTATGTTCTGTCCCTTCGGCCTCTGAGACAACACAGCCTTGTTCCTCATCAGTCTCTATGCCGCTGAGAGAGAATAATGCTGCCTTCACGTGCTATGGGAATTATGGTAAATACCAGAGCGGTAGAGAAAACAGAGTGGCAGCACTTCCATAGACTCCCATTGTAAAAAAATGGCACATCAAATATGGACCTCCTTCCGGGTTCTGGAGGTGCCGATAGTTCCAAACATTGAGTATGGCAGTGTCAGAACACATTCATTTCTATTGGTGCTGATCTTCAACTCCAGTGGTAAGTTAATCAGATATGGTCATCTTTCAGATGGTCCAGTGTATTTCCTGTATTAGTGACATTTCTGTTCTACGTTCTGTTTTCTTTGGTATGTGCTAGCATTTGTATACATTTATATCTTATACAATCGTTCTGGTGGATTTTCAGCTGTAGCCCCACCCCCATAGTTAGCTAGCTTGACTTGTCCATCTATTGAGATGGAACCACTCTAATTCCAAATGATGGAGTTTCTAAGGTAAGGTAGCATTGGTCCAAACGTGGTTCTCAGTGGGTTTTATTGGAGTTATTTTTAACCTGGTGGTGTTGGGTTCAGTTTGTCAGCTGAGGTCATGTGATCATTAGTGTCATTTACTGCAGGTACAAATATGGGTCCACTCTGAGACTTATTTAATTCTATTTGTAATTCATTAATGTTTCATAATGTCATGTGATGCCTGTCGGTAGTTTTATTTGTCTAGGTTTCTTAAACCTACTTGCTGTAGTTCTGAAGGTAGATGTCTAACTCTATGTCAAAGGTCAAACTGTTCAAAGTCATATATGCAGTCCTTTCATTGGTCAACCCCACTACTCAAAAGAACAGCTGACACAAACATACATACAATAATGCAACAATGGATGGAAACAGACTGTTGTGGTTTATTTGGATATTTACTATGCAATAACGCACTCGCTGCTGTCTGTCCCATAGAAGAACATGACAACGCACTGTTTGTTTGCAACTATTGAGGCTCACATGAACCACGCAATCGCCGTAGCAGCGACATCAAAGCATGTCGCAACTCTCTATCTCTCTCTATGACTCTGGTTAATACTAGTTACTGTTGTATTTTCCACTGGAGAACGGGGTAAAATTTTGATCCACGAGCTGTCGAGATGAAAATAACCCGTTTAGGGATTCATTGCGAATAATAAACAATGCCTTTATTAACGTTCTGCTGCCGTTAGCTGATGTTTTTTACATTTATAGGATACACAATTTGCAAATAAAATAAAAATGCTGTAGCAGTTGAATTAACACATCCAAAACAGTTTCTCCGACGTAGCAGGCCATAATAAATTGTCTTTCAGCCATTTTTAATTTTTCTACAACAACAAAAGCATTTGAACGCAACACACTTGTAAATTCAAATTCACAAGTGGAAAGGATCATCTTCCCGATGGCACCTGAAGGCAGGATGAGAGCAGGGCCTTGTGGGAGATGTTACATCATCCAATAATAAAATACCAAAGATGAAAAATTAACTTGGCCCGGTGCTCTGGGAAGAAATGTGCTTTGGGGTTCATATCATTTTTCCTCAGTTCTGAGCTGATAAAGACACACTAAAGAGCTACAGTAAAATCCAACACAGCTGCACAGAACAAGTATTCTTTTGCAATGTAAATGCAGTTCATTTATTCATTGTGCTTTTGTGTTTTGTTTTATTTGCTCCTGAAGCAAAGTCAAGCTCCTCTGTTTCTACCCTTGGCAATCAGAGAAACTCAAACATAGTCAGCGCATCGCACCATGCAAAATGCCTACCAGTCCAAGGAACTCATTATTTTTGACATGTTTTCCTTGTCTTGGCACTTTAAAGTGATTCTTCACCCAAAATATATCTTTTGAGTATCAAACGCTCACCCCCTGTAGGTTTGAAAGGTGGCTATAAAAAGTTGCTTGCTTAGAGGAGCAGCTATGGTCAGCCTGGATGTTGTTAGTAACAACGGGTTTTAATGTTGACAAGTTTTTACATCATAAAAAAAATCATGTAAACTTCTCAAACTTGTCAAATCTTTGATGTCGGGCCTATTCAGAGCTTGGATGTTCAGTCAGTGGTATTATATTTAGATCTATATTAGCAAAGTGGTGACTGTTTGGGCCACATAGTGCTGACAGAGGGGACATTTTGACTTCCTACCAGATCTGACAACATGTCTGTTGGAATTTATTGTAATTGACAAAATTCCACTGAAGCACTGTATAAACATTTGGAGACATTCTGTACAGTTGGAGGCTGTTCTTTACTGGCCAAACATAAAGACAGTACTAACAATATCATTTTTAGTTATGCTGTCATTCAAAAGTCCTCGAATCCAAACACATTTTGCACCTTTGGATCAAAGAAAATGAACCTAAGCCATGTAAGAAATTAATTTCATATCGTTAGCCTCATAGTATAACTGCCTGTGTCATATTTTTTCAGGACATAGCCAGTGATGGAAAATGAATCAGCAGTGTTAAGAGAAGACAGTTACACAGATACTGTATCACAATTTAGCCAAAAGTATGACTTAGGCAGTTATGCTATGAGGCAAATGAAATGCAGCTAAAATGTTTTGCTATGACAGTAATGCTACTAAAATTACATCCTGTTTCATTTAAATGTACTTTAAGGCAACATATTTAACATTCCCAGCAGTGAATAATCTTGGCCTCTCTTTTCCGCTCAAGATTAAATGGAAAGAGCAAGCACATTGAGAAGAAAGTAGTGAAATAAATAAAAATATATACAACAGTTCTTCATAGTGATTTTGTTCTAAAACACATTTTTCCACATCTTTGCAAACCTCTGTCTCTTTCTCCTCCCTGTTTGGTTTGTAAAAGGCAACATGAGTTTTGTCTCTCAGACAGAACTGTAGTCCCTCTAGAATATATAAGTTTGAAGCTCTGCAGCTTTGTTTGTTATTGTTCTGTCTGCATATGCTGTGTGATGCTGCAAAGATGGAGCTTGAAGTCACATTTAAGAGACACATACCAAAGACACATACCAGAGACTCGTCCTCAAAATAAAAGAGGCTCGGGCTCAAATTTAGGATTCAAGAACCATCTTAAATAAAGCTCTTCATCATGATCCCATCTGTCAGTCCTTCCCCTACTACCATGTGTAACATTATGCAGAAATAGAAACGGCAACAGGACCTAGACTCAAAGGACAAATAAAACAATCACAACTACAACTGCAACGGATAAAAATCAAAGCCGCTGTATCCATCACATCTAATTTAGTCCAGCACCTGAAACACCCAGACAGGTGAGTCACTAATGTGAAAAGTTAGTGTTGGTACCATTAGCAAGCATATTTAGCTTAGCATCATCTATCTAACGTCAGCTTGCTACTACCTTAACTTAAACTAACAAATCGTTAGCCTCATAGGATAATTGTCATATTTTTGGATAAATTGTGATATCTGAGTAACTTTACTCTCCTAACACTGCTGCTTCATTTTGCATCACTGGCTATGACCTGAAAATAATATGACTTAGGCAACTATGCTATTAGGCTAACGATTTGCTGAATATTTTCTGAGGATAAACAAGTATTTTCCTGACACACAAAGCACTGGTTTTACTGCCAGAGAAACCCAAATGTTTCCAGATCCACTTATCTAAACAGGGTGTTTGTTTCCCCATCGAGTGTTTGGATAAAGACACAAAAAAGAACAGAAAAGCCTTTTTTACTGTGTGTCCCATTGTGTTCATGTTATATATGAATATGTTCATGCTAATCCAGTTTTTAACTTTGTAAGGAAAGCTTTCATTGTTTGTTTTTTTTTCATAACTACTCAGTGCTGCTACTATTTGCTCTTGGATAAAGGAGTTAAAATAATTCCGCTCATTCTCTACACTGCAATCCATAGATATAGCAGTGTACTGTTTATAAAATTATCTTATGAATACCATCAAAAACACCATAAGAGACTTAAAACTTGACTTAGACTTGAAAAAAAGACTTTATCTGTGATACTATTATTGGCTGGAGGTATAAACTTACTGCCAAATATCCACACCTTAGAAACATGCTGAACACAGCAAAACAAAAGGAAATCAGAAAACAGAGGCAGAATTTAGCATCTCTGCAGGTAAATAGACCGCTACACACAAACACAAGGTCAGAGGTAATGATTGGGAGGGTTTTTAGTGTATGAGTCTAGAGGTTTTACAGGAAAATGTTGCTAAAAGTGGCAAAAATATTGAACTTGTAATTGTAAATTGATCAGAGATAAAGTATTTCATTCCACTCACTATGCATTTTATTAATCTTCAAGCAAAACCATAGTCTTTTCCTAACGTCAACCAAAATGCTTTCATCACCTTAAATTCCTCGATTTTATAAACCCACTATTCACTCCTGTCTGTTGAGGAAAAGCAATAACCGTCAGATCAGGCACTAGTCGTATCTGTGGCATTCTATTACAAAAAAAATAAATAAATAAAAAAAATAGAAGTTAGCAATTTAGTTACATAAGAATGCAATTTGTGTGAGACTGTTGGCCCGACCTTATCCTCCAACCTCAGGATTCAATCTAATTAATGCTCTAGTGGCCTAATAAGAGCAAAGTCTTGCTACCAGGTTTTGGAAAGCCGCTTTAGCAGAGACTGTTTTTAGCATCGAGCACTGTTTGTACCTTCAGAATTGATTTTTTTGTGTCAAATGAGGAATCGGAGGGTAGTGAGACTATGCACAGACAGGAAAAACATTACCGCAGATGGGGCCTTCGTCCGAGCGGTCGGGACAGTCCACTTTGCCGTTGCAGATCTTATCGGGCGTCAGGCAAACGGAGGAGTCATTAGCGCAGGGATATTTGGGAGGTTTACAGACAGCAGATTCACAGGATTCTTCATCTGAGCGGTCTTCACAGTCGATGTCGCCGTCACACACCCAGCTCTTTGTGATACACTTTCCTGTGAAGCAGAAAACACGTACATGTATCTCTTCATACGGTAACTGATATCTGAAAAATAACTAATTCATGTTTGACTGCAAGACAATGAAATCAGGTCTGTGATAACGTAGCAAAGCAAGGCTAATGTATTTATAGAGGACTGTTCAGACATATAGCAATTTGTAGCGCTTTAAAATGGCACAAAAAACATGAAAAATTAGATTCAAAATTAAAAAAAATAGCATTTAGGAGCAACTAAAGTATCAAAAGTTACATAAATAAAGTAAGCAAAAAAGTAGCAAGACATAAAATGTGAGATACCAGATTTAATGCAGAACCTCAATAAACACCATTTTGGTCTGGAGTGAACCTGAACCAGACGACCTCAGATGATGGGTTGGAATTTACCAGCAGGTCAGATTATAGTGTAAGAACATTTAGTCCTTTATAAAAAATAAAGCAGTAAGATGTTAAAACATTTTTTTTTCATGAACAGGGACCCCATGATGTGACTGGAGGACCAATGCAATATGTTCGGTTTTCTTAGTGTTGGCAGTTTTACTGAATTACTGCTGACACTTGAGCATACACTGCTACAATAATACAATCTACTAAAAATAAAGGCAGGAATAAGGTTTGGAAAGAATTCATTTTATTGAAGCTGTGTTTTTGAGATCACAGTCAGATGTTTTTATTATTATGTTGATGTGAAATCCAAAGTTCATGTCTGAATCAAGATTTCTACTTTCAGTATTTTGTTTGTTTGTAGTTTGGGGCCAAATTTTTCTTCATTCACTTGCAGAAGCATTTGTCAAATCCACTTACTGATGTGTTTAATGCATTTACATAGTGACTCCAAGGGACTAAGGGACATGTTTTGATAATGGGATGGTACACAGTTGTGTGCCATCTGCGTAACTACTGAGATGTTACAATGGTGCTGGAAATAGTAAGGGGATAGTTATCTATGTGTTATTATTATCATAAATGAAACATCATAAATTCTTCCCTTATTTTCCACACATTCCCTTTGGTTTTAAAGTAAATGCCTTTAAATACCAGGGACAGTTCTTTTCATGTAATTTGTTTGCATGTCATTATATCTTGTTGAGCTGGTGTTCAATCAGAATTCCACTATTTTACAATTCTTACTATTAAACTATTTATTTCCATGATTTTGTGGTACAAATTAAGGCACTGGTCGATCGTTTGTGTAAAATAGATATCATGTGACAACAATATTGGATCGGGCCCTGATGATAGTGAAGTAAGTGATAATGTGTGCATCAGTTTGGTATACTTAAAACTAACATCAATGTGGGATTAAACAGAAACTAGAAACAAGTTACAGCATTAAACAGTATTTTACAGCATTATGAAAGAAAAGAGAAATTTTGAAACATAACAGGAACTGGCTATTTTAATTCCAGTAATTTTTACTGGAGTTATTAAATGGTTAATGCTTTAAGAAGCAGATGTTATTACTGCATTATTACCTATGTATTACAAAGTATTTATCCACTATAAGCATGTTATACTAAGCTGTAATATAAAGCCCTACTGCCGTCCATGCTGGCATTGTAAAAAAAAACAGAGTGAATTCAACTGGTGTTTTATTACCCAGTTCCTTAATTGCATCCTTGTAAAAATTATTTGAAATGGCAGCTGCTTTTTTTTTTTCCTAGAGCCTCCATCAACAATAAACTCTTGACAGTTCTGTGCTAAATGTCTAATTCATGCCAAAAATCCACAGATGAACTATTCCTTCTATGGAATGTGTGATTCTGTGTGTTGAGGTGAGGTAGGTGAAACCACTGGGAGCCAAATAACACAGATAGCTTCTAGTAGGTGCGCCATCATTTTCGCCATCTCCAAGGTGAAGATGAGGTCACAGCGTTTTCCAATTTACACTTTCTACATCAAAGCTACATCACAGAGAGTCGAGATCCCACTCGTTTATGCTGGGTGTCAATCAGTGCAAACCGACGTGGGAGGATGAAGAAAACCCAGACAGTATATTTATGCAGTGTGAGGTACTGTGGGCTGGTGAATAACTTTGGCCTCGTGTCACTTCTACAAGTACATCTCCAAAAAAACTAGAAATATGTCAAATGTAAACAGCTTTGGCATCTTATACAAAGTTACACAGCATATACTGTGTGCTTTAAGTTTACAGTAACACTCCCTTTGCTGGTCATGTTATTTCTTAAAATGTGGCCAGTATCAGAATCCAATGTGAGTGAGTCATGATCCTGAACTGTGTCAACATGCAAAAAACAGAGGAATTAGAAGTGTTGGGTCATTTTGTTATGTAAAATTACAAATACACAGTAAAAACACTTCACTGCAAGAACAAATTGTGCATTAAAGGCCTTACATTTCACCTAAAAAGTCTGATTCATATTCATTATTTTGTGAAGTAAGTAAGGAAATTGTATTGCAAAAAAAAAAAAAAAAATCTGACCTACAGTTGGAGCCACCAGTATTTGGATAATGCTTATAATTGCTCACAATTTTGCATAATAACAAAATGGGCTGTAATTCTCAAATGGTTAATACAATAATTTTTGTCAAAACCCTTGAATTAAAGCTGAGACTCCACATTTCAACCGCTGTGATTTCAGATCCACTACAGTGGTGAACAGAGGCCAAACTACAACCTTGGCATCACTGTCCAAATACTTATGGACCTGTCTGTGCATCTAATACAGGGACACATGTGAAAGTGACCTGATCAGATCTATGTGATTTGTGCCGCCATTAGAAAAGACATCATGTGCTACATTCACAGAGCAGGTCTTAAAGCTCAGTGTGGATTTTCTACTGAAATTCCATTTTTTTGAGGTGGTTGTTCACATTATTATTAAAATGCGCCCATCAGACTCATGTGTCAACAGTCTACGGTCACAGACATCACACTGTGTTTATGGAACTGCAAAACATCAGATGTGAATCTGATTTAGGACCATATATAAAAGTGTCCTGGCTCTGATTTGAAAACAATCAGATCTGTGTCACAAAAAATTTGATATGAGTGGAAAAAAGTTAGATTTGGGCCCGTTTTACCTGCAGCGTGAACGTAGCGTTGGACACATATACGTGAACAGATCAGTGTGAACATCAGCCTCTAACATACTGGGTGATTTCTAGACTGTTGAAATAGTCTTGTTTTGGGAATTGCTCCTCGAGCCCACGTTCTGTTCTTCTAACTCAACTCTATTACGACAGTAACAGGCAGAGCTCGTCTTCAAACCGTTGTCCAAAAAACAATTATTGACACACTCCAACAGGAGGGAAAGTGACAGAAGGTTATCGCTGAGAAGGCCAGCTATTCTCCACTGCTGTGACAAAGCATCTCTGTTGACTGGAACAAGGTGTGGAAGAAAGAGGCGACCAGTAAGAGAGGTGACGGCGGCCTTGAGAAAACCATGAAAAAGCACCTGGTTGACAATATGAGAGGGATCCGTAAGAAGTGGACAGAGCCAGGAGTTGATGCATCAAGGGTCGCAATACACAGACGGCTACAAGAGACGGAGTACACCTCCTGAATACCAAGTATTAAGCCTCTACACAACACCAGGCACAGCCACAAGCAGCTGACTGAGTCTAAAGAGAAGTAAGATTGAAGTGTTATATAAATAAAGCTGAGGTGAAAGCTGGGGAGGAGATGAAGAAATGGAGGAATTATCTTTTCAAGAAGCGTGAGTCACATAAGGGTAGGAGTGATTCTGAGCTCAATAATCATTGCTTATAATTGTGCGTAGGTATTTCTTTAGCATGTTTTCCAAATATAAGTACACTTGATAATAGCTGGACTGTTTATATGACGATGGAAAGTGGAAGTAAATGTTAACCCTCAAAGACCTCAACATCCACCGGTGACTAAAAGCATCTGATCTAAAATGTTTAATAACGTCTGAACCACTAATCCTATCGATACATGTAAGTAATTGGTGTAAAAAAACAGTTCAGACATTCAGAGGCTCCGTAGTTACCGTGGAAACACAGCCATCTTCTCCAACATTGATTCACCAGTAAAACCCATGGAGTTGGATCAATGACAGTGGATGGACACACTGGGTGTAT
>JAPQRQ010000015.1:31452018-31463784 GCA_037367365.1 Apogon talboti
TGTGTGTGTGTGTGTGTGTGTGTGTGTGTGTGTGTGTGTGTGTGTGCGTGTGTGCGTGTGTGTGTGTGTGTGTGTGTTTTTTTTCTGCGAAACTATCACTTGTAAAAACTTACAACGGTGACAGGAAGACATTTATACAATAAAAGCTCTAGTAAGAAATGAATGGTTTCAATTCACTGACACACTAGAGGATATTTTGGTCAAGGTTTGGTGATGTATTTGTAGAGAATCACAGTGCAGTACTCTAAACACCACAAAGGGAAGATAATCAAAAGAAGGTTTCACAATAAATATTAAACCATTTCTACTTATTAAACAGAGGAAATTACAAATGAAGGCCTGCCTCTGATAAAGTCCTTCGTCTGGAACCTGCTGCAGCTGAGGCAAATAAAGGCGTGAGCCACAGTGTGTGGATGTAATGCATGTTTATGGGCTTTCTGAAAATTCAGACACTTTAAAAATGCACACTTGTTGAACTAGACAGACCACGTCTTCAGGCCACAACAAGAACATGGACTAATGTGTCTAAGGCTACGTTCACACAGCAGGTCTCAATGCACAATATGGATTTTTTTGTGAAATCCGTTTTTTTTGTGTGCTCGTTCATATTACACATTAAATGTGACCTCTATCAGTTTTGAGTATGAACTGAATGTGACCCTGAAGTGACCCACATGCACTAAAGAGGTCCTGACGTAATACGTGACCACGCAGACACACACTGTGTTTACAGACGTAAATATAGAGGGACGCAGAATTGTGACGTTTGTCGCATTTCAATGACGTAAAGGTTGGATAAATGCCTTCTCGCCGTTCAGACTGAAGTCGCATTGTAAAATATCAGATACGTATTGGATTAGCGGTTAAACTCCTTCACTATAATGAACGGAGCATATGTGGCCTGGGTCGGATTTGAAAAAATCAGATTAGTGCTGTTCAAACTGTCTTTAACAGATCGGATACAGGTCACATATGGACAAAAAAAAATTGGATTTGGGCCACATTTGTCTGTGTGTGAACGCAGCCTTAGACTGCCTCTGAATGTGTCCTAAATGTGCTCAGACCTTACATTATGACTGTCTGCATGTGACTGGATTAACCAGGATGGATGTTAATGCAGAGTCTGAACATGGCCTGTATCTGCATTTAGACGACCAATCAGTAGCTACATACACACATGAATAAGCTAGGAATAGATGTACCAGTCATGTTTTTTTTACCAGAAACTTCTTCTCCTTTATCCTTTATTGCTACTAATTATTCAGCCTTTTAAGGTCTACTCTTTTCATGCTAAAGGTTTTAAGAGATTAAGTTTAAGGTCAACATGATGGTGTTAGACGTCACTTGACAGGGAACATCCTCTAGTTTCTGCTGCTGAAACAACTTAAACTCCACCAGTTCAATCATGGCTCCAATATAACCCTAAACTGAGTCCCCAGTGAACATCATTTAGTGACGTCTGTGTAGGTTCTCATTTGCTCAGGTCATCGTTCCTCCTGATAGTTCTCCTTATTAGTTCTTCTCCGTTCAAATGGAGCTAAACCAGTCCAGTTGAACCAAGAAGAACTACCAAGAAAAATCATTTAATGACAGTTTTCAGCATTATTTAGCTTCTCCACATTGCAAACATATGGCAACACTGTATCCCGTTCCCTTCTGAGCTCATGTTATTGCGTAGTCGTATGATGTATTCTGTACCTGTATCTTTGCAGGTAAACTTGGCCTTGGGGTCACACATTCTTTTGGTGCCTTCACAGTCTTTCTCGTCACTGCCGTCCTCACAGTCCTTGTCTCCGTCGCATCTCCAGCGCTCTGGGATGCAGGTTCCATCTGTGACACAGTGGAACTCCTCCCCGCTGCACTCAATCACAGATGGTAGCACTGAAACCAAAATTATTCAGCAGAGTCAATATTTCAGATTTAAAGAACAGCAAATGGTATTATTTACTTTTCCAAGCACGACACTTGGCACCAATAATAGGTCTGTTAGTACATGTCATTTCCAGGTTTTTGGGTTTATGGCTTTAAGACGTTTGGCTCAGTTTACCGCATCTTTTCTATAACATTAAAATGCAGACCTCGGGCATATCCTATGATTATACTTATGTGAAATACAAAACCATTTTGTTAAGAGTTTAATTATTTACCAATCCATTGAATGACATTGGAAGCTAAAAGGAAACAATGATAAATGTAGAGTTTTAAAATCGAACAGTTGTTAGTAAAATGAAATGAATAAAGGCATATAGTATAGTTGTGGTAATATTCTAATTCTTACCACCCACCGGCTAAAGCTGATGAATCATAATCTGTTCATGCAGTTCTAAATTATTAACATTAGGCCCAAAAAGTGTTTTTTTCTGACATTACAATAACCTTGACATTTGACCTCGGGCAATCAGCATTGCATGAGTTCTTCCGTGAATCCACATGAACATTTGTACCAAATCAGTAGACATTTTCTGTTGAACTTTTTGAGATATTCAACAAATATCCTCTGCACAAAGATGGTTCAGCAATGATGGGACATTCACTTGCTGTATCTACAGTGGGTGTTGTCAAACGTGATAAGAATGTTGGTGTGTAGAAGCTGTAAATAAAGTTAGAATAGTCTTATATCATGCTTTACTACCAACTAACATTATTTCACACAAATTTTCCTGCTTGTTTTTACCCCATCAGATGAGATTTCTGTTGTGAGATTTTACAAGATTTGTATTACTTAGTAAAAGTCAATTCCCTCTTGATCCATTTATTGCAAAATGTCATTTTAATGTGAGAATGCTCAGATGCCTAGTGGTTTGTATAAAAAACAAAAAAACAAAAAGCATAAGAAACTTTTGAAACCTGCAAATGACATATTCCACAGGGGAAAATGGGGGGGGAGGGGCACGAGAAACCATGTGACTCCAAAACAGGAAATCATTCTTCTTTAAAGGTGAGGTTGCATTGACCTTGACCTTTAACCTCCAAATCCTTTCAGCTCATCCTTGAATATTTATGTCGTATTTTGTGACATTCTGCCAAACTGTTTTTGATATATTGTGTTTTTAATTGACACCAATGGACCGAGCAACTACAGGACACACCTTCTGCTTCATCTAAAACTGAAAAAAAAAAAAAAGAGAAGAAAAATCCTTAGCAGCCAAGGCATCGCTAAGAGATTCAGTCCCCTGGGGTAGAAGCAGAGGCAGACACAAGGGAGCGGAGAATCCTGCAGCTCCCATCAGGAAATGGTTTGATGAATAGTCTACACATTCTAGTGACAACCAAGTCAGCTGTGAGTTTCCTTGGAGCTTGCATGAGGTTTCTGGGGTAATTAGATTAAATGATTCCACTCCTGATGCTAAAATTCACCACAACAGAGACTAGATAAGATTAGTTACACCTGACTGTGAAAAGTTATTTGACTCAAGCTGATTAATTGTTAAAGCTGTAATTACAACACCAAAATTTGTACACCGATTTGACTTGCGAATAAATTAATTAACACACAATCACAGATATAAGGGACTATGGCCTTAAGGGGGGGAAGGCACATCACTTCCCTCAGATAAACCAGTCAAGAAAATGAACAATCTTTAATTTAACTAATGTTTTAAAGTCTAACTTGACAAGGCATGTAGTTCATAATAGTATTATATTAATCTGATCTTTACTTGAATGTGTCTTTTTCTGAAAACTGTCCTCCTTGTACACCTAACCCTAACTCTAACTTTAATTTTAATCCATTTTAGATAAATCTTGTATTATTTTTACACTGGGGTCTCAAGATCAGGATGATTTCGGTCTCAATGAATGAGAAAATGACGCAAAGAAGTGACTCCATCAGTGCATATCACACAAAGATAGCAAGATGGCAACAACACAGAAGACACAAGACAAATTACACCAGAAAAGGAGCCCTCAAAAAGGAGAAAAAAAAAGTATGATAATGTTTCAAGTTCTGTCCCTGACAATGAAAACTGATTAGCACACTGGAGCAAAGTTTATGCTCATTATTCCTAGTGTTTTTTGCTTAATTCATGTTAAGTTAGAGTAGTTTAATAGTCCTTGTCTAGTATTATTATGACATCAGGTTCATTTAACGGGTAGACATGACCGTCACGTCGACTTTTTAATGTGTTGAGGACACTTTAGAACCTGAGCAGAAGTTGAGTAAGTACTTCTGTATTTTAATTTTTTTTCCTGCACAATTATTGCACTTCTACTTGAACACAGAATGTGTGGAATTCCACCACTTTCATTTTTTTTTTTTTTTTTTGCTCTCAGAAAGGGAACGATGGTCAAGTTTAAGCAGTAGTGCTAGTTTGATCTGCTCATGTCTGACCTCTGCATAGCCCAACCACCTCAGCCTGCAGAGGTGTAATAAAGTGTTCTTATTGTGGCCAAAAGTGCATCTGCAATCATTTGTTTTACAAATAGACTGTACATAAAAATTGGAGAAACCCACTACGATATCACCCAACCGCAATTTGAAACTTTCAGATGTGCAACATGACTGTGACTATTTTTTGAGGATCAATATGAGTTGGAGAAGAGTTAGAGATGAACCCACAACTTACTGAAAACACAGACCACATCCACTAACAGTAAAATAATTTTAGCAATTTAGCTATTTAAAAAATACTAACACATACTGTTGCGTTTAACAGTAATGGGGATGTTATGCAATATGCAAATATCGTAATAACGGCTACCTGAGCTAATTAGCATGCTAGCATCAGCTAATGCAGCTAAGCTACAGGTTACTGTAATTAAGTATCGCTAAACTTAATGACAAAATCCAATGTCATGAAGCCTCTGTCCAAATATGTTAATATAACCCCTTAAACACCTCTTCAGTAGAAAACAAAGAAGAAAAATAACATTAATTTTATAAAAAAAAAACTGCTCTGAATGTTTGAATCTTAGCAAAGCTAACGCTAACCAAGAAAAAACAGTGGGACAAACATGACAACACTCACCTATCAGTCACAGCAGCCACACCCTTAATTACTGAGAACATTTCATCGTAATTTAGTATTATCTTAATGTAATATTTCTATTTTTTATACCTGGCAGTACACGTTTGTTTCTGCTGTAAAGTTGGATATTTTAACATGGAGCTATGCGGCCCCTACTGGATGGTAAAGGAACTGCAGATTTTGGCACTTCCACATTGCCTTCACTTTCGGCCCCAGGGGACGCAGCTTGATACATTACATTTACATGTATTTTATTAATTAACATAACTTTGTAAGAATGTCTTTTAAGTTTAACACTAAAGGCAAAAAAATCCTAATTATAATGACCATATTCCATTCATAAGTAAATGTAAAAAACACAAAGGGGTGAATACTTGAACATTTTATAAATGCTGCATTCGATGTATTGTGTTTGCTTCTGTGTGGGATGTATTGAATGACTACATTGTCAGCATTGACTGCAAACTGTCATGCATTTGTTTCAGCCGCTGGCGTTGGAGTTTCATTTTCTTCCTTTTCTACAGTCCTTCTCACAGACACACATTCAGCCAGTTTTACAGAGAGCATTGCATCATGGGATGTAGCGTTCATGTTCTTATGGGTCCATTTAAAGCGGTTCTTCAGCCCCTGTATCCGGTTAATCAGCTTTAACCTGCAGCTGTCTGTGTTTCACTGTAAAGTCATGACATATAAAGCAGACTTCAGATGGTGTCGTGACGTCTTCACTGCTGAAATAATGTGGATGACGAGCTCAGAAAGACGGAGTCGGAGCACAGAATAAACCGGGTGAACTGTCAGGCTGCGGTAACGCACCGACTTTGAAATGTGCTTGATGTTATGAGGTCCTGTCGCCTTTTGGAGCTCAACACATCGCCTCTTTTCATCTTAAACATGCCCTGCTCGCTTGTTATGTCAAACACCGAACATCATGTTTTCATTTATTATTTCACATATCATCTCATATCAGCATTGTCAGCTGCATTTTTATTGAACTTTACATAAAACAGCACATTCTCGGCTCATTTCTGCTTTCTCATCATCAACATTTTGTTTGGTTTGCATCATGTTCTCAACCGAAAGCCTAATTGTTGCAACATTATTGAAACTCTTTCACATACTGCAGGTGTCTATGTTATTGATGAGAGGATTTTTATTCATTTTCTTGTGTGTTTTAACAGCTAGTTTGAAAAATAAGCTAAAAAAATACTGTCATCTGACATTTTTTTATGGTTTTGGCAACAACTTAAGTATTTGCTCACAATTATATAGTGAATATCACAAATTAGAGCTGTCATTTACTGAAAAAATTAACTAATAAATCACAAAATATCCTGCCATTAATTGTTATTAATCACAGTCCCTATCCTTAGCCTGAAACAATATGCAATTATTGGTATTTAAATGTTAAAATCCCATTATTTCTGGAGAGTCAATCCAACAGAAGCTTTTTTTTAAAAATGTAAACCGTGTCATTTAATGTAATTGCCTTTATATTCTCCCATGAACAATATTTTTTTATTTTGAAAATAATTTTTCAGATCTGCACTAAATAAGAGAAAAGCTCAGCTCTCTTAAAGTGCAATTTTAATTAAAACCATCAAGCTCATTAATATTAGAGATCAGATTAGCAGTGTAAACTATCTGAGTACATAAGAATAGAAATTAGAACTGACTCTATTCCAAGTTCAAGTGCCAACCACAGCAGTACAGTAAAAATGAACAACACTGGGACTCCTTAAATGCAGATGTTCTTACGTGCAGATCCTCCTCTACAGGCCGCGCTCTCATCACTAAAATCTCCACAGTCGTTGTCTCCGTCGCAGGCCCAGTGGTCCGGGATGCAGCGCCCACTGGTGCACTGGAACTGGTTGTTGGAGCAGGACTGGATGCAGCCCGCTTCATCGCTGCCATCTCCGCAGTCATTTTCTGCATTACAGCACAGATCACATGAATCATGAATCGAGACGTTCGTTCATCCGAGCGGTTTGTGAAACGAGTGTTAAAAACCCCCGCCGTCCTCACCTGAATCGCAGTGCCACTTCACACTGATGCAGCGTCCGTTGGAGCAGCTGAACTGGGTCACAGGTTCACAGGTCGGGAAGGCTGAAACGGATCGATACAACCACAGTTACATCTACAGAAGGATTTGGACTGCAGTTCTGAGCACAGAACAGCTTTCCTCCTGGACTGAACTGTTTAATTAGTCATTATATGTACAGTTTCTTTAATAACACAGCAATAGGTTTGCACTTTTTATGTATATTTCTTTGATTATCATATTGATAATATATTGTCTAGTACGTATTGTACAAATTGCTGTTCTAATTGTGCCTTAATAGAGTGTTTTTATTGATTTATTTATTTACTGTTACTTTTTGTATTATACTTGAATGGAGCAACTATAACATAATAATTTCCCCATGGGATTAATAATGTATTCTGATTCTGAACAGTCCATGTCTTCAAACCTCCCATATGGCCATAAGGATGATTAATTAGCCACATTTTTCTTACATTTGAGACATGCTTCACATTTATTCATATTGGAATTCATTCTCAAATGTTATTTAAGTACTTTAAGTACAACTACAAACACAAGTACAAATAAACCTTGAAAGATTAGAGCAAATAACTAACTGAAAAATGTATTTGTAGAGTAAAGACACGACTTAATGGAAACATCACAAAGCCAATAATAAAAAAAGACAAACAATAAAATGTCACTATGGTAAACATATACAGTAAACAGTGAATAGCTTAAGTGTAAAGATGTAAACAGACTCTGAAGACCAAAACCATCTACTGATCTAAAATATTCAATAACTGTAGAACCATTAGTCCTATCAATACATGTCAATAATTCAGATCAAATACAGTTTCTCAGTGTTTCAGTGGCATCAAATGAGTCTTTTTGGAAGCCCACAGACTCCACATAGTGAATGTGGAAACACCGTCATCTTCTGTAAAACTGATCCACCATTAAAACTTGTGTAGACACTTGTTTTTGTATTCAGTTAACGATATATGTTGCTGAAAAAGTCCTTTTTTTAATCAGTTTTCTCTATTATGATACAATAACCTTTGAATTTACTCTGAGCTTTTATGTACATTAACATGGTCGGTGAATTACATATAAAAACATATCTGCTTTTCACTGAAATATGAAAAATTCGGAGCAAAATATTATAAGAAACCATGATAAGTCACTTAGAAAAGGTTAAACGAAGAGGAAACGTTGCCACAGAAACAGTCGTAGGTCTTTTTGTGAACTGCACAATGAATCATTAAAGGTTAAAGATGAGATCAACAATATGGCTGTCAGACATTTATTTCTACTTTCCTCTGCATTTCCTGCCACCTCTGGATATATTTACTACTCAGTGCAAAGTTTCTTGCGGTCTGGACTGGAAACTTCAGCCCGCTCCGGATCTGCAGCTCATCCGGGTCTATGAGGCCGACTGCAGTTCTACACAAGTACATGTTTATGGGCTGTAACCACTATTTAAAGTTAACTTGACAGTCTGGGGCGGGGAAAATAAATTACCACCTGTGTAGTCAGCCAGTATCAGATCTGGCATCTATCGCTCCAGTCAAGGAGACCTCATGAACTAAATTGGTCTATTTCGTTGCATCGATATTCCCTACCAGCGCTGCACTGAGTGTGGGGATACAGATTCGACTGCACTCCGACAGCTCATGACAATGTCAGAATTGACATTTGTGCTGCCATCAGATACCATTCTTGTTTCTGATTTTGAGATTCGGTTGTACTTTCCAAAAATCCTTAGTGGACGCCCGAAGCTTTATTGACTTCAGTATGAAATGCAAGTCTACATCTGAATTGATTTGTTGGCATGTGTAGCTGCTGCCTGGAATACCTTAGGCACTGTCGAGAAGACATATCGTATATTCATCAGGCGTGTGTCTTCTATATTTCCCTCAGAAGTGTTACGTCTTGCTGACAGCCCACGACTGGTTTGAATTTAACATTCATTAAAAATGAAGGACGAACATCCATAAATAATGAAGGTTTCGAGTAAACAGTGAGCCTGGCTAAAAATGAAACACAGGCATCCATAAATAATCGCAGCTTCAAGTGAACAGAGAGCCCAATATGAGACACTGTGTGACAACTACTAAACTACTGACAAACAAAATCCAAATTAGCATCAATCTCTAAGGCGGCCACCGCTGAGCTTCAGGTGTTCCAAAACCCACAGTAGCTCCACTGCAGCTAAGTGAGCTGCCAGAGCTGCACAGTGGAGCGCCTACAGAGAAGTAATGCCTGAGGAAGCTCAGACAACAGTATGGGAGAGAATATGTTTTGCTGCACAGCTTGATTATGATTGAATGAAGCCGAGCATGAACTTTAATTACTGCTTACACCCTGGCTGTTTGTGACTGCGTATTGAAGCAGCTTAGGACACACAAAGGGAGGCTGAGGCAGTACGGCGCACTGCAGCGTTTGGCAACCATCAATCACTGTAAAAACCCCATCTAATAGTGACTAAGGAGAATCTTAAAACCTCCACACCTCTCTGGTCCATATAGCGGTTATTCATTTAGGGCAGCGTCATTACTGAAAACATACCTAACAGCTGAAACTGCGCTTCTCCCTGCTCATAAAAAACGCTAAATTCATCTTTAAAGGCTTAAAAATGCTCAAGTCATCATGCTGTTCCATGTCATTTTCTCATTTATGTTTTCCAAGATTAATTCAGAATGCAAACTACATGTTTTACTGAGCAGAGCTGACAGACTGTATAATACCACAGAGGCATGACGAGAAAACTGCAAACTACTGCAAGAAAGTCCACCGTTTATATGGCATGGCCCCGCCGCATGGATGCCATCAGTGAGCGCATGTCTGGCCCCGGGGCCAAAGAACACAGAGGAAATAATGTAGTTATGAATGTTTCAATTGAATGGAAGAGGAAATGTTTGAGGAGGACACATGTGGCGTCAGTTTTCCAACGAATTTTAAAAGTCGAATGTTTGGAAAGCGGTGCAGCCGACCCTTTGACAACCAGAACAAAATGTGCAGTTACATCGGCTATATTAGATGTATTATTATTGTGTTGTGAGGACACAGGAAAAGGTTATGTGCTGTCTTTTCTATGTCAACATTACATGATATAATTCACTGCAAAATCCAAAATATACCAATTTGTTGGTCAGTGCAGCCCATCTTTATGTCATACTTCTATATAATGTATTTAAGGTTTTGCGAAACACAAATCACATTTTTCTCTCTTCATTTAAAATCCAGGTAAGTTACACCTGAACAATAACAATCAGGCATGCATCAACTGATCAGTCAGTGTTGGTATGGTGATATATCATGTCTTTTCACAGGATGTTGCTGTATGCTGTTTTTATATCTATATTCTATACTCTATGTTCTGTACTTCTTTGGATTTTCTTGTTTTAACCCTGTAGGGGAAAAACTCCACATTTTACCCAGCCTAATACACACTGCACCTAGCATTAGCATTAGCATTAGCACAAAGTACACATTAGGAGCAGTGAGCTGCCATTGAAGGTGCCTGTGAACCAACTCCAGATCAGTACCATGGTCAGAGGTACCAACAGGAGAATTAACCTATTCTTGGCAGGTTAGATCCCAAAAACCCCTGGCATGCATGAAAATTAAACACAAATCTTTGAAATACAATAATAATGCATTTAATTGTATAGTATTTTCAACATACTCAAAGACAGTTTACATACGTGAATTAACCTTAACTTTTTTTTTTTATTTCTGACGGGATATGGTCCAACTATAGTCAACAAAGACATGTTCAGAAAGAGATTAAAACACTGGATTGAAGGTTTGTTTTATGCTTTGAATAGTTAAGTTTACTATGTACTGTTCTATAATGATCCACCTTAAGAGATTTTGTTTCAATACTCAGGCTGTACTTGTCATTTCAATTGGATTCTTAATTGTTTCTTAATTTGTTTTTCAATATATGGCATCAGAAAAGCCACTGTTGTGAGTTCGGTGATGGTTTCAGTTACATGAATGCATATTTTTGAGTTAAATAAAGTTCAAATCAATAAAAAGCAGCTCTATGTGACTCTATGCCTTGCTCGCTGTTCTCGACCAGGTAACTTAATTAAGATCCATGGAGCTCTGGTATCATTAGATCCAGGAGGCGTTGTGACTCAGAGGTGGTCTGGCCTTGGTGAGTGTACCTCGCTACACCTGTATATTGACAGGTGTAGTTCCACATGGAGTGGAGAGCAGAAAACAGATGGCACATGCAGCGTTGGCCTCACACCTCTCCAGGTGAGTGGAAAAAGGGAATTTGTTCAGAGGTTGGCGGCGTTTGAACATGATACGGCCAATTTACTGATTATTCCTGTGTGTTCTGGTCTAAAATAAGCATTAAATAACCAGGAATGTCTATGAAGAAAATAAAGATCAGAAATCCCTGCACAGAGGTCTATAAAGAGTTCACATTAGTGTCTCTTAAGGAGAAAAAGACAAAAAAAATCCCAAATACTTGTACTTGTTAACTCTGATTAGTCTGTTATGGAGCTATCATACTGAGTTCAGGTAAGGCAGGTCCACTCCTGATGAATGATGGAAAACATTGATTTTTGGGGGCAGCCCTCATAAATACTGCAAAATACCATCAAAACGCTGGAGTCTTATAAATATTGTCACATACATTTTTGGTCCTAACACCCAGCACTAGTACAGTCCATAGTCTGAACAATAAAAACAATATGATGTCAAACCAAAGCTGATTTATGGCCATTTGTGTATGAAATTTCATCAGTTTATTGCATA
>JAPQRQ010000015.1:31484640-31520841 GCA_037367365.1 Apogon talboti
ACACACACACACACACACAGTCCATTGTCAATAAAATATATCATAAATAATTATAAATATTTCTCAACCACTAATGTCCACTCACTCCAAAACACTTTATGGAAACTAATATAATTCATATTTTCATTTTTGCATTTTTTTTTCTTTTCCAAAATTTGCTTCAAATTCACACGACATATCTAACGACAGTCATCACCGGGAAGATTTTAACAGTGAATCAAAAATCCATCAGAACCAGTATCATCCATACAAATGTTAACTGTCATTGAAAAGTGGTCTAGAAATCAATCTCTAAACCAACTTTGAACCCTACAGTGGAGTTCACTGTAGCTGAAAACCAACATAATATCTGACATAGTCACATGACTGTCAGGCTCATCACCATGGGAACAGTTCCCTGGCAGCTGTCGACACAAAATCTGAGATGCAAATGACATCATTAGCTGTTGATTGTGGGTTGCTACCTAGCATTAGCCTGCTCATTAGCTCTCATATTGAAAGAATGTGTTTTTTTTTGGCTCCAAGTGTATGAAATGTTCCGTATCATAGAAAATCATTTAATATACTTACATTTGTAGTCGCTCAACTCCCCCTCCTGTTTTCCCTAAAGTCCCAGAGCTGTACACCCGTATTTAACAGGCAACTCAGCTCTACTCTCCTGTGTGCTGGATGGCAATAATACACCTTAAATCCTAATTAGACAAAAGGAAGAAGAGGATAATTCATAATAGATAGAGAATGCCTTGTGGGATGCAGTATATCACACAGACAGCTCAAGTGGCACACTATGAAATCTGGATAGAATGGGATGTACATCTGGGTATGTTTGGCATTGGGGTTTTCAGTTCTACTGTTCATTTAGAAATGGATGGTCTAACAGAGATGCAGTGATTTAAAATGTCATATGTACAGGATTTCTCAAAAAATACAGTATTCCGAGAAAGATAGCAATATGCTGCAATAAGGTGTTTTATATCAAATTTAAATATGTATCTTTCAGTGACAGAACTCAGCATCTAAAGGTCCCCCCCCCCCCATGTTAACTTGTATGGTTAGTGATAACGCAAAGATTTTGTCGGACGCGTTTAGCTTTAATTATCTTACACTCTTCACTGTGGCATTGCATCAACAAAAACATATGTGGTTTAAAATTAATTAATTTTTTATTTAGTTAGTTAGTTAGCTATTTAGCAGTAGTTTGTTAAGTTATAGTTAGTGTGGAAACTCTGTGTCTTTTCTATTTGCACTGGCGCTTAATCCAAGGGTGTGACTTTTAGTTGTTTTATCTTCTGTTTGTGTTTTTACATACTATTTATCCTATTATTGTGTATCTGTTTTATCAGTTTTGGTGCATCTTATCTTCTATATCCACATATTTTGTATGAGTTTTATTGCATCTTTTATTTGTACCTATATATACCTGTACAACAGGTTTAAAAAGTGAGTAGCGTCTAATTTTCTAACCCTTAAAGACCTAAACTGCTGCCAGAAACCTAAACCATCTACTGATGTAACTGTTTAATACCTGTTGATCCACTAATCCTATCAATACATGTCAATAATTGGTGTAAAATACAGTTATTCATGTTTTCATGGTCATCAGATATGACCCATTTGGATGTTCAGAGGCTCCATAGTTACAGTGGAAACACTGTCATCTTCTACAGCATTGATTCACCAGTAAAACCCATGGAGTTGGATCAATGGCAGTGGATGGACACACTGGGTTTATGTTCAGATAATGACAGATTGGACTGATCTAATACCCCTCAACTTTAAGCTGAGCGTTTATGAACATCTACATGATCTGTCAATTAAATATAGGAAAATACATGATTTTCAGTGAAAAACTGCAAAATACAGAGGGTAATATAATAATAAATGCTGATAAATCACATAAGAAAAGTTAAATACAGAGAAAATAATATTTTGAAACTGCCACAAAAGTAGCCCTAGGTCTTTATGGGTTAAAAGAGGAGAAGCTATTCACTGCATCCCTTCAGGTTAAAGAACTTATGTCTACCTGAAACATATTAATGACTGCTGTAATTATCCAATGGAAAGCTCTTATATATGCACTCTGACCAGACTCTATCTGTTTTTTGTTTTATTTTTATCATCACTGTATTTGTCTCTTCCAGATAAAGAACAACAAACACTGATTATCAAGCATGACAGGACCAACTGGAACGTTCCTCTGTTACTGGGCAGGGATACGGTGCTCCATTTCAGGCCTGTTTTTAAGCTTATTTTGCTTGATTGGTCCTTTTCACCAGACCCCGCCCCTTTCCCTAGGCTTATTTACCCAGGGTACTGCTGGGTTTGCCAACAACAGGATACTTTCATCACTCATACAGAGGAACGTTCCAGTTGAATGGTCTCATAACACCATGTATCGGCTAAAGCAGGGATGCCAAACATATGGCCTGTGGGCAAAATCGGGCCCCCAAAGGGTCCAGTCTGCCTGTTTGATGGATTTGAGAAATGGCAGATAATAACAATCAAGGGTGTCAAACTCATTTTAGTTCAATGGCCACATACAGACCAATTGGATCTCAAGTGGACCACACCAGTAAATACTATCATAATAACCTCCAATTCCAAGTTTTTCCTCTTTGGTTTAGTGTAAAAAAGTATTATTACATGAAAATGTTTACATTTGCAAAAAATATGAATAACCTGAAATGACTTAAGAGAAGTGTAATTGTACCAATATTCTGCCTGTTACTGAATGTTTAGTGTGTTTGTAGATCCACTGTGATCTGTAAGTTTTAATGCACATGTGTCAATAAGAAACTGAGACAGAATATTACCAAAATAGCATGAATTAAGACATTTCAAGTTGTTCTTTGATGTTCATGTTGTTCACATTTTTTTTAACTCTTAAAGACCTGAACAGCCAAAAGCATCTACTGATGTAACTGTTTAATACCTTGTTGATCCAAGAACCATATAACTACATGTCAGTAATTGGTGTAAAATACAGTTATTCATCTTTTCATGGTCATCAGATATGACCCATTTGGACATTCAGAGGCTCCATAGTTACCATGGAAACACCGTCATCTCATCTTCTACATCATTGATTGACCAGTAAAACCCATGGAGTTGGATCAACGACAGTGGATGGACACACTGGGTTTATGTTCAGTTAATGATGTATACTGGACTGAAAAAGACACTGTTTATTCAGTTTTCTCTGTTTTGATATAATAACCTTTGAATTTACTCTGAACTTTAATGAACATGATTTGCACCGAAAAATGGAAAATTCAGAGGATAATAATATAATAAATGGTGATAAATCACTTATGAAATGTTAAATAGAGAGAAAAATTCATTTGGGAGCTGACACAAACCTAACACCGGGTCTGTATGGGTTATAGGGTAGTCTGCAGATGCAAACATTTTCACATTTGGTGCATTTTTATTTTAAAACATAGAGAAAAGCTTGGAGTTGATGTTATTTATAGGTTATGATGTTATCATTTTACTGGTCTGACCTCGTTGAATTTAGCCCCTGAACTAAAATGAGTCTGACACCCCTGGGCCTAAGTGTCTAATGAACTAAAACTAAAGTCTGAAACCCTCTACCTCTGCTGGTCTTCCTTTCAGGTCTCTCAATAGACTACGCTGCCAACAAGCTGTACTGGATAAGCTCGGCCAATGGCACTATCAACAGGTGTAATCTGGACGGCGGTGGGCTGGAAGTGCTGGAGACTCTGAAGAGGGAGTTAGCCAAAGGCAGCGCTCTGGCCGTGATGGGTGAGTGGAGCTTGTCATGAGTGCATCAGATTGCCAGTAGGGGATTAGTCAGAGAGTGTGGAAGGATTACGCCTTTAACCAGTTAAGTGGCTGTAGAACGGGCCCGTTTAGCCGCTCCTCCAAACAGTGGAGTAGCAGGGGCATTAGATAATTAAAACACAGCACGGCGCTGATTGATGATTGATTTTCTCGCCCCTTTTGTAATGAAACGGGAGGAGGATGTTCATTATGTGTTGATTCTTGGTATCAGCGCTGAATCCAATGTGTCACACCATCCATCAACTCATTGGTTCATTTCGAAATCTGGTGGAATCTAAGTCAACACGGTCCGGATATAAATCCTACCAGGAGCTCACGTTCCTGCAGTCCATTTACTTCCCCAGATCTTGTTCTGCGAGTCTTTTTTTAAGCTTTCCACTCCATTTTTCTTAACATGCAGACTTCAAAGTAGGGCCATGTATCAGTTTAAATTGGTTTTTATCAAGTAAGGCAAGACACTCCATTACACCGCAAAAAAACCCCAAAAAAACTGAAGGCCTGCTGGTATTTTTTGCAACGGTAATGTGTACTTCCTGCAGATCTGTGAGACCAATTTAAAGTACATTCCTAAGATCCTTTGTTTTTGGTGAGTCAAAGACAGAGATATGTGGGCATTAATGATAAACTGCAGAGCAAAAGGAAAACACATGCAATAGACGAATTAATTGTATTATTCAGCTGAAACCGCAGGACTGACATCAATTTATTCTCTTTAGGGAAAAAGCGTTTGATAATGACCTTCGTACCTTGCAAAAACACTGACATATGCAGCCGATCAATTAAATGTCCTTGTATTTTTTTCTTTTTTCTATGGTGGATCAGAATTACAATTTTGTATTGTCTCACTTCCACACTGCTGCGGTCTTGACAATTGGGACGCTTCCCATTGAGCTATGGAAATGCATTTTGCCTGCCAAGATTTGTAATGAGAAGGGAGCGAGCATAATGAACACGGAGTTGTTGGCTGCTCGCGTTTGTGCGTATTTGTTTGGACCAAAGTGTAATTCTCATTTTTTAAAAAGAGGAAAAGAAATAAAATCAAGAATGTTGTCAGGGTGATAGTCTGTGTTGTTGAAGCATGTTATTAATCATGGCAGGCCTGCGTTTGCTGTGTGGTGGGTATCTGTCAGGATGTGCAGAGAGCATTAATTACATCGTTACAGAACAACACAGCAGCGGCACGATGGATTCCTGCTGTTCTGTTAGCTGTTAGCATGCTGCAACTATAAGCAATATCTTTTTGCTTCATTTTATAGGCATTTCCTACGATAAAGATTTGACTAAGGAGGCTTTTTTTCTATATGAGTGATGGACTTTATTATTGCATTTCAGAAATGAGAGATGAAACATGAGGTGACGCAGACTAATGGTTCGGTTTCTGCATAGTAGCAGGTACAGCAAAACAGTGAAATAATGTCCACCAGTGCCCATCAATCACAATTAATGACATTTTGTTATGTTGAGGAAATTGTTTTGAATGGTAGAATGAACAGCAGTAGACTGTAATATTACTATACAGTGTTAAATAGGGAAATTTCACAGTGGTTTAGCAGCACATTTGTCACATGTTAATGAATTGTAGAAGATATCAATCCTCTCCGTTGATACGTTTTCTCTTTATTTAATATATCAAAAGAAATGAGAGGTACAGGTACTCATTGTGCACCTTGGTTTTCAAACCATTATGTTAACACATATGAGAAGGCAGAAAAATGGTAATAATCATAAAAAGGAAAGAAAAATAAGAAAAAAAAAACATCCTTGAGTGTATACTCCAGGAGCATTACAATACAACTAATGCTCCTTTCACTTCAAGTCTCTCTATATGGATTAATAAACTTAATCCATCCTTTCTAATATTGCTCAAATATATCTGTTTTTAAGTCTCAAAGAAAATGTCACATTAAACTGTTAGTGTAGGCAGTTCATTTTTCCATTTGTGTTACTGCTTTTTTTACCCTTAATCAGAGTTATTCACACACTGTATGTAATCAAAAACCAGAGGAACCATCAAGTCACCCAGTGGAAGACAACAGTTTGTGATTTCACCATCACCACTTTGGCTTTTTGGGGCAAGAAGTGACCATATTTGGACAAAAGGGGCAGAGCTCTAGTAACTCAAGGGGTCAGAGGTGAGCTAATGCTAAATGCTAGCTTAGCGAGTCAGTAAAACAGTAAACTTCATCAAGCATTGCATAATAAAGTCATTCTACAGTCTTGTTGGTGGAAACTGTTTGCCACAGAGCTACCTGTCAGAAAATAAAATTGGCAGGTGGGAAGCTGTCATACAGACCTGTCAATCAAATCCCAACATAACAGACATAAAAACTTCTATTTAACCTGAAGTCTGATTAATGGAGGAAAAATGTTGAGATGGACCATCAGATGACTTATTAAAGGGTCCAAATAAAATGAGAATAATGTTGTATAGACATTATCAACTTGGATACAAATCTAGTATCAGTCTATGAGTCAGGGCTTTTTGGAGCAGCATCTAGTCATCAGCGGTATTACAAATTGAAGACACTGTCACTTTGGCTTCATTTTGGAGTTATTCTAAACATGTGCAATTTACAAGAGCCATGAAGGTGTTGAAGCAGTTTATACATAAAACTTGAAAGTAAAATCAGCTCTTAAATAGGACTGTATAGATTTTCACATGTTTTCATGCATGTGTGAATATCATTAAGAATAACATGATGTATTTGATGAATTTGCATAGTTGGCAAGATAATCTGGCTAAAGGGTTTGTAATGTGGAAATCGAAATAAGAAGTGTTGAAAATGGAACATGACAACAGTCGGTCCGGTACCTGTCCAGACTCAATTAACATTTATGCCCATTAGACAGAAACCTCTAAGTCTTTTATTAAACCTTGCAACAGTGTCAAACAACGTGACCAGAAACAACACCAGTAATGTTAAATAACAAAAGTCTTTTGAGAACTAGGAATAAAGCTATGGAAAAACTTTACTGGGCTTTAAAACTAAGTTGTGCATATTTCAGGCAACAGAAACATGGATATTTAAGACAGACTCAATATTCTTAAATAAAGAAGTTATGCAAGTTGTCTCAAAGTTGAAATAAGAAAAACAAACATGTTCCTCTTCTGGGATATTATTCTGCAAACCACAGACGTATTACTGGTGAAATGAGGTTCAGTATCTGCAATATCATATTATGACAAGGTTTGATTTATTTTATTTATATGAAATTATTTTTCAAATAAAAAATATGCTTGACTTGAATTCACTTGGATTATTTTTGATTTTAGAAGTAAAAAATGTAACTGATTTCCCAGAAAATACAGCCTGTTTTCAATTTGTTGAGGTGCCTTTTGTGCTTTTGATGCTTACTTTACCACCACATTTTCTGTAACAAAATCATCATTGTTGTTGTTATTAAACGTTGATTTTTTCAGTAAAACCATGCTGATAATACCCCTAGTTGACAGAAATAGGGGGTGAAGCAGTGCCTCTAATGTGGCACTTCAGCACATTTATCCAAGAATATTCTCCCTGGTCTGTGGTAGTTTGGTCGATCGATCTTAGCTGTGTTTGAAGTTGTTAAAGTTACTGCAAAGCAGGATTATCTGCAAACAAGGACATCCTGAGTTCTATCAGGGTCTGTAGGGCTCTCCCAGCAGGAGGCCCAGACAGGAACACAACCACCAAAGAGGGTTTGGCAAAGGTTATTGGACTGCGGCGATATCTGAGGGGTGCAGTTGCAGGAGACGAACCAGGCTGGTATTTTGTTGCTGATTGCTGCAGAGTAAGATATTACAGTATTTGGTAAAAGGACGTTTGTCATAATACATCCACAGCTGACTCTGAGCGTCAGAGAGCAAAATGATTGAAATCGATTGAACTGACATTTCATTTGATGAACATGTTGCACGTGTTAAAACGAAACGTGTCCGACTTTTTCCTTTTTGCGCGCTTGTCTTTGAGATCGCTCAAGTTGGCTGAGAAAAGGCATAATGAAGGCACTGTTAGTGACACAAGGTCGATGTGCTCAGGTCCTGAGGCACTGTAATAATTGGATTGGCTTGAGGAAAAGGTGAGAGCTTCTATTTAGAAGGTTTGGGTGATCCATCAGCCTTGACTAGTCTGGAATCAAACTAGCACTTGAGGTGGAAATTGAATATGATGTGCCACAAGCGAGCAATCACAGCTAGCCGGCGGTCCCCACGGCATGAAATTAACACTGGGTGCAAAGCTAATCTGGGCTAGCACGCCCCCGGGGGTCAAATGTTTTGTAAACTGCATGTAGACTGTCGTTTCCACTCATGGGAATGTGTGTGATTTCTGGAAATGAGTTTTACATTCTGCTAACGGACGACGTGGAGCTTGAAGCTGCAGATGGGAATTGTTCCCCTGTGTGTGTGTGTTTTTGTATAAATCAAATGGGACTGATAGTGTGACACAAACAGGACAAGTTTTTGTTTTGTAAGCTGTGTTATATGATCTCAAAACTAGTTCACAACACATTACCTGAGACTGATGCATGGCCATCTACATTAGGTTACTATTAATAGTTCCAATGACTGTTTTTAGTTCAGCGTTGGGCATTATATTTACCTGTTGAGACAAAGAAAATACAGTAAAGCTGTGCTGCAGCCGTTCCAGTTGTGGTTTCAGTCGTCCTCACTGACGTCCCCTTGGCAATTGACCTGAATCCCTGTCGTCCCACTTCTCTGAAAAACTCAAGTGAACTTAACAGATCGACCCTCGGAGGCTGAGGGGATGAGTCAGCAATGATGGCCACTCCAGGGATGTATATCACCCATGATGCATTGCAGGTTTACATTTGGTGCAAAATAAATATATCCACGCTTAAGTGGTAGTAAGACACATAAAGCTGTGGTTGCGAGAGGTACCACTGAAGAATGGGACTAGAGTAGTTCTTCAGTGTAGAGGAACACATTTTCATATTCAAGTAAATATTTGAGTTCAAGGCCTGTGTAAGTTTTTTTTGTTTGTTTTTAAATCTCAGGTTACATAATTTGCTGACTGTTGATGACGTGTGGCTTGATGAAACATTCTTTTAGACTCTTCTTTTCCAGTCTTTTGTAGTGTTTTATGGTAATAGAAAACCCATCCAAACCCAAAAAGTCCCCATGCCTTCTGGTTGTGACAAAATAATGTCTCAATGGTGAAAGACAAGTATTTTTTTTCTTTTTTTTTTTTAAATTCAGTTTGAATTAAGCATCATTTACACATACATTACTGTGCAAAAGTCTTACTCCGCAGTTATCGTTGTTGTTTCTGCAACGCTGAAATGAGGATACACAATTGTTTCTCATTCTCTTTTCTTCACATACAACAAGAAAATACAGGAAAGATATGCCTTAAAAGACAAATGGAAATCTAACTGAGTAGGTTGTAAAAGTTAAAATTACTATTTAGTGTGACCCCTGACCCCATGACAAGAAGCAGCGCAAACAGTTACAAACAAACTCCTCACATATGTTGAATGAAACTTGGTATAAAACATCAGAACATTAATGTAATCCATCTAATATTGTCTGAACAAAAGGTCAAAGACATGTGGTTATTAGAACTTTACTAAACCAACAAATATAATGTTGGACTATGACTGTTTTTCAGTGTTGTACATTTGTCAGTTTGAAAGATAATTTTAGTCAAGAAAGTTTCATGTTGTGTTAAAAGTATTGAAGTGTCAGACTGGAAATCTGTAAATATAAACACTATAAACTTAAAAGTCACAGTTGACGACTTCATAACTGTCTGTATGTATGTTGTTTTGGTATCAGTGATATGTATAATGTGAAACTAGAGATGCAGTCCACTCAGTCGTTTTAGACTAAACTAGAGGCCACATAACTATTTATACAACAAACAGTGACTCTCTTGGCTTGTAAAACTTTATTTTTAATTGCCAAATGTATTATGTGTAAATGGTGGCACATTTGGTCCCATGTGGTACAGACTTTGGCTTTCTACAGTGTTTCTATTTGTGATTATCTGTCGACAGCAGTTCGGTACTAAACCTGGCCGGTCCGTGATAGTTTGCCCACTTTCCCTCTGCTCATAAAGTGGCCTGTGTGATGTTTGTTATCACGTATTACCAGGGACCGAGGTGAATTGAAACAACTATTGGAATGCAGCTGTGAATTGCTTTTTTTTTTTTTTTTTCCCAATGATATTTGTTATTTTGAAGCTTCCACTCCTGCCACCGGTGCATCAGGCAGTTTTTCCACTCCGGGCCCATTCAGAAAAAGTCTCGGAACATCTTCCTAGAAACCCTTTGCCATGTCTGTTGTGAAGGAAAGAAGACTTTTCAGCACTTTGCACTTCAGTAGTTTTTTTTTTTTTTTCTTTAAATTGAGAGTTCCTGTCACGTCTGTGGCACAGTGCCTGGACTTTGCATCACAGATTTCAGCTGAGGACAGAGATGGGCTGAGGTCAGGCGACCGTTGTGCATGTGCCTCTTTACAAAGACATGTTCATCACTTCAGCTCCAAACGCCTTCGCCACTGAAGCCTGGAGGTTTGCAGTTACACAGAATTAGAGTCCAGCCACTCTGACAGAGAATAGAGGAGATACCATGACACACAACAGCTCCAGCTCCAGGGGTTTATGACAGTCCTTTTATGCTCAAAGATTGGCTCAATAAATGCAGTTTCATCTTTATACAGTAAACACCAGGAGAAGGCTATGGGTTTTATGTCAAATTACAAATCACAAAAATGATGGCACGGGTTGTTAAATCAAAATCAAAACTGCGATTGCTAAATTATCTCTGACCTTTTTTACACTGAAAACAATTCAACAAAACGTTGTTTGAGACTAACCTTGTGAAATGTCAAAATGAATGCTTTCAATTCTTCAAACACATTTCAGTTCAAAAAAAGCCTCTACCTCTTTGTCATGATCTTTTCATAACACCTACATGGTGTTTAAGGACTGAAGACACACAGTGGTGAAATATGACAGGAGCCTTGTGTTTCATTCCTCCTGTAAATAAGTCTTGATGTATTCAATAATACAAGGTCGTTTTTGGCACAGTGGTTTTCAAACTTAGGTGTTTTAGAAGTTCTTTAAGGTCTAACAGACCATGCTGTGACCAAAAATGTTTTCTTTTTGATGTTTTCAAGTCCAGAACCACTGGTCTGAGGGATCGGAGGTCACTTTATTCCGATTAAACTTGAATCCCTGCCCTTGGTACTGAAATACAGATTTTTTGAGTCTTTTCTACTCTGCAACGTATAGGCTGAAATATCCAAATCCCCTCCTGTTTCTGTTAAATCTTATACACTTTAATAAGATTATTTGGAAAACAAATGACAAAAATGCTGGTGCTGATGTTTTTAATGTATATGATAAAGTGTTCTTCCACATATATATTGGTTTATGTCCATTTATGCAATAGGTGTATAAATGTTCCACTAGATAGAACCTGTACAGTGAATGTACTGTAATGTGCAGACAGTGTTTTGAAGTAGATCTGGTAGCTCTGAGACATTCCTTTGGACTAAAACCCATTCTCTCATTAATTCATAGAATTTCACATTTTGACCCAAGGCTGTATCTGCAAAACTACAGCCAACCAGCATTTAGGACTTAATTTTTCTTTTTTATTGACTCAAACTTGGTAAAAGTTTCACTACTTCTATTCTGGAGGGATTTTGTAAACCAGTTTTTAGGACACATTTGGTGTTAAACTGATGGTCCTCAGCCGTCTTCGCTCTTTAAAGACCCGACCTTTCCTGGATGCTGCACTGAAACGAAATCATGTCCATATCACTATGTTATTATGTAAAGTTATGCTTGGTCCTAAATGCCCTGTTATAACAATTTTTGTGTGGCAACCTGAATGTGTGGAATGGATATAAGTTCACAAATGAAATAGATGTTTTTGTTCAAACTGTGTCTGAGGAAATAGATGTCAAAGTAAAATTTTAACGGTTGAACTTTAAACTGTAAAATATAATCATCATAGCACACGGAAGAGAGAATGTGGTGGTCGAAAGCCTTTCCCAAATATCAAAGTAACTATGTTTTATATCTGCAAGATGTAGGCTTCACAAGTGGTAAGTCAGGGGAGCAGGGAACAGCGTATCCCACTCTTTAATCTCAAATCAGCTCAGAGAATGCTTTAATTATTAAGAGGCTTTACGGCATTAGAGTGCCAGTCTTGGTGGATTAGACTGAAAGCTGAAGCATGCCATTTTGCACTTAGAATCAGTAATTATGGGGGGGGGGCTGCTCATTGTGCTTCTTTGCATCATAGCATAATATGCATAAATGGATGCAAGTTCAGAAATTGTAGTTTAAGGTGGAATTAGCTTTTGCAGTGCAGTTTTACAAAAATGTGCATGATGTGTTTAAGAACGTGTCATTGATGGTTCCAGGTGGTAAACTCTGGTGGGCAGACGATGAATCAGCACAGTTGGGAACGGTTACAAAGAGAGATGGACGAAACCCTTTGATTCTGAGGAACAAGACCAGCGGGGTGGTTCACATGAAGGTGTACGACAGGGAGGGTCAGAAAGGTGAGTGGGCTTGAATATGTGAACACACAGCAACCACGCATGAGGAGAGAAAGGCACCAGAATGCACACAGCGCTCGCCAACATCTTGATTTTTTTTTTCTATTTCTTTTTTTGTGCCTCTTGCTGGTAACATTCAGGAAGGAACCCATGCCAGATAAACAACGGAGGATGCTCACAGCTCTGCTTCCCCACTTCTGAGAACACCCGGAGCTGCTCCTGCACCGTCGGCTACAACCTACGAAGCGACCGCATGTCCTGTGAAGGTTGGTGTCCTGGAGCCATCACACCTTACAACTGTTTGAATGTGATTGCAAATTACACCGCATCTTTTAAACCTCCAAGCATAAATTAAATATGAAGCAATCACAGCTTTCTGTTGCTTTCGTTCGTTCCTCAGGCGTTGACTCGTTTCTGATGTATTCCATTCACGAGGGAATCCGGGGAATCGCTCTTGATCCAAATGACAACAGTGAAGCCCTCATGCCCATCACAGGGACACTGTTTGCTGTGGGAGTTGACTTTCATGCAGGTAAAACACACTGACAGTGGTTTCGACAAGTGTTCAACATCAGCGTTTTATCCAACATGTTTAAAGCTGCAGTGGCTCATAGTTTTTGGCATCGCTGTACAAACATGCCACAGTTACCTTTCAGCATATTGCAATTAACCCTTTAACCACTGAGACATTATTTCAACGAAATGAGCCGTTTGAAATCTGTTTCAGTGTCATAAAAGCTGCTGTGAGTGTGTGCTTGTGTTCCTTTTCTTCAGTGGTTTTGTTTTACTGTGTGTTTTAGGGTCAAAACAGGGTGGAAAAACAGAAAAAGACAGAGAGGAATTATAGTTTGACAGGTTTGGACTAAATAAGGCACTCAGAATATACATCAATGAGAGATTTAGGATGTTGAACATCAACTGTGAACTGGAACACACTGAACAACAAGGATTTGAATTTGGGCCCAGTAGTTTTCGTTTTGGGCTCTTTTTTTATAAATCAGTCCAGCTGCTTTTTGACACTTGGTTGAACTCCATAAAGCAGTTACACGGTTAAAACTCAGTAAAAAATACAGGAAAAAAAATAAAGGAAAATTACCACAACACTGGAAACAACAGGAAAAACAAAAAACCACAAGGAAAACAGTGTAAAAAAAAAAAAGCCCAAACTGTCTATTTTTATAGTGAGTCGGTTTCATTCACTGCTCTGTGTTTTACCCCCCATTACACAGGTGGTGGGGGGTGAACTGAGCATGCTCAGATGTCTATGAAAAGCACATGGTCTATTCTATCAGCATGTTTTGAAATTTTCCCTACTGAGCAAACGGTTGAATTTTTATGAATATTTAAAATAAATCATACATTCAGAATGCTCACCACAGACACATCAGGAGTTAAAGGGTTAACTTTAATTACAGCACACATTCACTGTTGTTACAATCACTTCATCCACCTCTGGAACAGGGTCTGGACTCATCAGACCACATGACCTTTTTCCATTGAAACAGTCTGATCTTTATGTTCTGTACAAACTGATGATTTCAGAAGTGTATCAGCTAATGGGTTAAAGAACTTGTTGTAGCTGAAATGTGTAAATCACTGCAGTAATTATCTTATATTGTAGTGGGAGAATATGGATGAGTCTTATTTTTGACCAGGCTGTGTTTGTCGTCTTTAGATGTGAACCAATAGGAAACAGCTCCAGCTTTACTTCCATTCTGCTTCCCTCTCCACCCGCTACATGAATCTGAAAACTACTACAGGTGTGGAGTTTAGGTTCATCCATATGACAGAGAGCCACAAGACACTTATGCAGGTTTATTTATGCACTTATGTCCTTTTTTTTATTGGTTTTATCACCTAAGATAAAACCAGGCCCGACAAAAAATCAATGTCTGTTTAAGTGTGTGCTCTAGTCAGGCTATTTGCGATGCATCATACAGTCCTCCTGTAGCATGGGTTGTTGCATCACTGGAGGTTTATTGTGTTATATTTCATTCAATCCGACGAGGCTGTTGAAAACACTGTTTTCCTGTTGAATGTGGGGCTTCCAAATACAACAGCTTCAGTTCAACTGTCGCAAAATGATCAAGGTTATAATGACAATAATAATTCATTCATTCATTCATTCATCTTCTGAACCCGCTTTATCCTCACTAGGGTGGCGGGGGGCGCCGGAGCCTGTCCCAGCTACCTATGGGCGAAGGCGGGGGACAATGATAATGATAAACTTTATTTCTAACATAAGTAGGAATAAAATACAAAGGTGAACAAAAGGCAAAGAGAAATTACAAATACAAACAGAACATTCCAGAATATTGAAGGTTTGGTAGAGTATGACTTCAGGTCAGATGGACTGAATATCCAATAACATTGATTTTTTTTTTTTTAATAAACAAATTTCATGATTTATAGTCCTTCTATAATAATATTAAAAGTACAACCCTACGTCATTATGGAGATGGGAAGACTCACTAAGACTTTCAACAGATTTACAGCCATTAAATGCATCTTTCTGTTACATATTTGTCTGTTTTTATGTGTATTTTCACCAGCACCGATGCGTTTAATCACAGTTGACTCATATGATTCTGTTCTGTCTTGGTGTTTAGTATCTAGTTTTCTGTACACCATATTATCAGTATTGTATTTATGAAATTTGATGTTATTTGAAAGAACATATGCACAGCTTTTATCCAGAAAATCTCATCTCCGGGCAGAAAATTATCTTTCATTATCTGATGCTAACGTGGGAAAGAATCAACAATCAATTGTTGTTCTGTGTATAAATGCAGGTCAAAGTTCAGTCTAAGCTAATACTAGGATTTATCACTTCTGTGCATATTTGTTAAGTTTGTTGTTTGTCTTTCTGTTAGTGCGGTAATACTGTAATAGCTTTAAAATCACCAAGCAACAGATTGATAAACCTTTAAGGTGTAGTTTTATGTGAGCTGAGATTTGTTAAAAGAAAAATATATTACTCTTAGTAAAGCATTACTTAAAAGTCTAGTAAAGAGTGATTAAATCACATTATATTACACAGCACACTTCTCCTACCTGCCTTTATTTCCTACAATGTCAGGTTTTTCTTCCTCGTTCTGAAAACAATGAGTGCGAGGAACAGGTATTTGTTCTCGGGGCTCTAACCTTTTGAATAATGGTCCGTGAGCATGTGGAGAGCAGCGCAGATGAAAGAGTAATAAGTTCACATTACAGGCGAACCTCGGCATGAATAACATAAAACTATTTCCTCACAAGGCTCTGCAACGATCCTTACACAAAGCAATTCCCAGGATATTGTATCAAATGAAGGCACTGTAACGCACGTTGCCAAGTATGAATCCACGAGCTGGTGCTGTCATTTGTTACATCCCTGCAGTATTTCCTTCCCCATAATGCAATATATGATACAAATGATAGATTTATTACACTGGCAAATGCTATGAATATACTATAGGCTGGGAGTGTTCCATATATGTAGTTCTGCAGCTGATGCATGATAAAAATAACCAGGTAAAGAGAAATGCATAGGTGTAACTGAAAACCAAAGGAAACTCCAATTACAAAGGAAGGCTTTGATAGGAAGAGGATTTACAGCAGTGCTTGAATGTATTCCTTTATATTCCTGGTTTATTTCCATATTTTGTTATCATTCAATATAAAAATGGTGAAGTCAATTCTCTCACTTATGATTGTATTTTATTGTCAGCAGTAGGGCTGTCGCAGTAGTGGTATTTCAGATGATTATTAATTGCAGTCCATGGTTTAATAGTTTTACTCTCTTCATTTCAATATGTAAGCCTTGTGATAGTTTATTTAGACTCATGCAATAAACTAATGAAGAAGAAGAGCCACTTATTGGCACTTAGCACATAATTAAAACTAACATTTCTCTTTGCCTGTTGGGCTATGCATCCAAAACAGCTGGTACAAACTATTAAAATATGCAAAGCCTATTGGTGAAATACACAAAGAAATGACAAATAATGTCAGGAAGCAGTAGAAAGTGACTGTTGCATTAAAAAGGATGATGGAGAATATGATGGAAATATGATATTTTAGTTTCATTCACCTGTTCTTATACAGGAGCATAGACTTGATTATCGTAATTTAGCAAAATAGCTCAAATAATTGCAGTCACGTGATGATATATTATTTTTGTAGATGCATTATTAGACTGTATTTAATTAGTGGACAGAGGAGCGACATCACCATTCAATTCTGAAGTATTTTGTGATTTGGCCACCACCATTTTGGGTATTTGGAGCCATAAATTACCATATTTGGACAAAAGGGGTGGGAGCACAAGGGATCAGAGGTGAGCTAATGCTAACTGCTAGCTTACTGATTCAGTAAAACAGTAAACTCAGCCTTGTTGGTGTAAACTATTATCTACAACTATAGTGGAGCTGTCTGTCAGGAGAAACAGTCCTTCATTAAATAAACAGAAGCTCCAAAAATCCAATTCGACAGGCGAGGAAACTGTCAATCACACCTGTCAATCAAATCCCACCATGGCATATATCAACACTTCTGTTTTGACCTGAGATCTAATTGATGGAGGAAAATTTTTAAGTTAGACCACTAGAGTCCTTATTAAAGCTTCCAATTAAACTAGAGTGGAATAAGTCCTGGAGAAAAATATTTATAGTCACTAAGTATTTTTGGTGAGGTTCAGTGTAAGTCTATGGAAGCCAGGACTTTGTGGAGCAGCCTCTAGTGGCCGTCAGCGGTATTACAACTGTAACATAGTGGTGGTTCTTGCTTCCTGGATGCATTGACATATCTGTGACAAGGTGTTTCTGTCTTTCCACATTTTGCTTAAAATATGACTCAGGAAACATTCAACAATATGACATAACATTTGGCACAAACGTCCAGTTGGACGAAGTGATGAACTGACAGGATTTCGGTGCCAAAGGGCAATAGTCAAGGTCATTGTGTTCTCACTTCACACACATTTTGGGCCATAACTGCCTTTAACTGAGAGATTGTGCACAAACGAGTGAATAATGCAACTCATTTTAATGCACTACATCATTGTAAAAAAGCTCTATGGAAATCCAGGTCTATTTATCATGCATGGTGTCCAAACTTCACTTAAAACCAGAATATTTGTAATAATTACTCCTAACTAGCCATTTTCTGTCTTAATATAGTACTACAAAAGAAAAATTACTCCAGGACTTGTCTAAACAATTATTAATAAATATCTACAGTTATATTTTGCATTACATTTGTCTAAATGAATCATATGCTGAAAAGAGGCTTTTGGACACCGTGATAAAAACATATTTATGATTGAAGTTGTGTTGAAGGTACAAACGGCCGACTGAATTTATGTCACTCAATAATCCATTTGGACTCATTTAAGTGTATTTTGGGAGAAATAATGAGTTTTATAGTAATTCATGCATGAAAGACTTCAAATAAGGCAAGGCCAACCCAAATGTTGTCAGTGAATGGTTTTTAAAAACAACTTTCTCTCAACAGAACTGTTTCCAGCCTCTAGTGGTTGAGCGAGCAAGAGAATGAATGGAGAGTGTGAGCACCAATAGTGTGAATGGATGTGAAACCGAAAAGTAAAGCCTTTTTTGACGGTTTTCAAGGCAATTTGATTCAATGATGAACAGATTAGATTTAAATGGGTTTAATACAAGGCGGCTGTGACTTTGTGAAATACTTTTACCCATAAAGTTGAATAAAATGTTTTTACCTCTTCTCATGAAATATTTCTGATTGTGTATGATTTAATCGTGATAGATAAAGTGTAATTGGGACTCAGTATGTAATCAATACACCTGGTTAAGGGTGATTACTGATGTGTATGAATAGGAATACAAAGAGGAATGTGTCTGAAACAGTGTATATTCTGACTGTAACTGCTGGGAATTGGGAAAATTGTGTGAACAGATTATAATGGAAGTATATTGGATGCCACTGATCAATTAAGGTGCTTGTTTTTAGGTCTGTTTGTGTAAGTAGGGTAAAGCTTTACACAAATAAACATCTGTCCAATAGATCATAATACACTTGAAGCCCAAAATTACATATAAACCCTTTGTTTTTAGCAGAACAATGTGCAGTGAAACACAATACTGGTTGGAAAAGTCATTACACAAGTGATAATCACAAATCCGTCTTTAACTATAAAGGGAACTTTAAGTGACTCTTAAGGCTGATTATGGTCTTAATATGTGACTACATCTTATGTAAAAGAGGAACTAGGCTGTCCCATCTTTATGACTTTCCGCAGGTGAACATGCAGATGCATTACTAAGCCCACCTGAAAACAGCAGCTGATAGCTCACGCATATCATTTACATGTGATTAGAGAAGCTCGGCTGCCAGAGCAGAACAGATGAAAGCCTCCCAGCTGTTTACCGTCACATGTATGCTACGTGTTAACAGAGTGTGAAGACAACAGGAACAAGGAAGTGCAAATAAACATATACCGCCACCTAACCTCCTAACAACCTGTACAGGAACCACTGACGGGCATGTATGGAGGTGGACCTTCAGACATAAATCATGTACTCTTTCATATGCTGATGTAATAGAGCTGTAAAAACAAAAACAGGGTTCATAACAATTTTACCAACACTGTGTTTTGCATAAAGCAGTATACAGCCCTGTAAAATCTGGCCGCCATTCGCCTTCCCCTTCAACCATTGTACGTCAACATGGAGCTGTGGATGAACTGTTGGGGTATTTTTACCATCATACTTTATGGCTCCACACAACATTTGGTGAAATGGGCCGTGCCGCAGTAAAATGTGGTTTCATGAGCTGCTTTGTTTGAGGGTATAAATACTTTTGTGGCAGCTGTATTCATCATCTCATTTTCTCTTGTCTTAACCGCATTCTTTTCAGGAAATGACACCGTGTACTGGACGGACATGGGCTTGAACAGGATATCTCGTGCAAAACGTGATCAAACGTGGAGGGAGGATATCATCACGACGGGCATCAGCCGGGTGGAGGGCATCGCCGTGGACTGGATCGCTGGTCTGTATGATAAACTACCAGGCTCCAGAGTCTCCAGTTGATGATAGTGACTGAAAATGATCACTTCATGTGCTCTCATTTTAGCATTTGATCTTAATGTGTTTGTTTTGAGGCTTTGTACAAAATTGTTGTGGCTATAGTCCAAGTCTGTCCAAGTTAACCCTTCGGTATCCCGCCCATAGAGGCCCTTCCTAACCACCGAAAGCACGTTATCTGCCGTAGTAATGTCAAAATATTTTTCATGCAGGGTTTTATCAGCTCGAGCCGTAAACAGAAATACCAGATACTCAATAATTGTCATATTTTTAACGCCGTAAATGCCATGTTTGTAATGTAAACAAACCATATTTTTTGATACAAAAAAACTTTTTTTCCCCCAATATACTACATAAAAGTTTGTATTTTTGCAGCCTGGCATATGTCAGGAATTAACAGCAATATTGGTTAATATGCATTATTATTTTTTGTACTAGGTTTCTAAAATGTGTCAATGTGTCAGTTTTTGCTCACGTCGGAGAAGGGCACAGGTGTAATTTTCTATTGTTAACAATGTGCTGATTTTAGTGGCTGTGTCAGAATATTAAAAATCAGGCAAAAATGAACAAGTTTTGAATCCTGATCTAAAACAAATAATGAAAAATAATATGACCTTTGGTAACATGAAGTGTAAAGTGTGCGTAATATGCTCACCTGGATACCGAAAAGTTTTTTCCAAGTGTCCCATGTGGCCTTGTAGATCAATAAGTCCCTGTTTCACCTAAATACCTATGTTTTTTTTTTGACCCCTCTGTGCAGGAAACCTCTACTGGACAGATCATGGTTTTAATCTGATAGAAATCTCCCGTCTGAATGGCGCCTATCGCTCAGTGGTCATATCTGAAGGACTGGATCAGCCCAGGGCCATTGCTGTACACCCACAGAAGGGGTATGCGGTGCCTTCTGTTGTGTTTGAAGCCTTTGTTTTATCAGTGCACTGTGTAGAATTATTCCTTCAAGTCTCTTTGAGACAGATTCAGAGACCATTTTTGTAGAACTAAAGGGATAATGTTTCACAGACACAAACCTGGTTTCTGCAGATCAAATGGTGTCTAAGCATCAATTATCTTTAATTTTCCTGCACCTTGTACAAGACTACATTCGTGACAGGAACCTGGATTTACAGGCATTGAGACTCATTTACTGTCGCTGTCAGGTGGAAACCTCCTAAATCCATTATTTTTGCCAGAAGACATTTCTATTGGTCAGTCTTCACGTTGGCGCTTTTAGAAAGGTTTAACAAATCAAAAGTGATGGAAACGGCTTGCAACTACGGTAAATGTCTTAGCTCCATTCATTTATGTAGAATATATATATCGTTTTTCCAGTTTCCTGAAAAATATCCGTTTTGGTGCACCAGCTCCGATCTCGACAGTGATCGGCGAGTCAGTTTCCAGTTAACGTCCTGCTCCAATCACAACAGTGAGGAAATAGACAGACAGAGTGTGTTATAGATGGTTGTCAAACGGGTTAGAGGTGCATTAGCGCCACCTAGCGGACTGGAGCAGACACATTCTCATTCACTTTCATTTCCTCCATTAAGAACGACTGCTGCGTGGAATTACGATGTTATGATGATGACGGTGGTTTTGATATTTTTTCTTTCATATTTTCGTTCATTCTTTACTTTGTAATGCAGGCGCCCATGTTACATGTTAATGAGTCAAAAGTGGAGGCAATTATCTGCACAATTAGTCTGTTTCTTTGATGTATGTCAAAATACTATTAGTGACACTGCCCCCTGGTGGTACCGCTGTTTCATCTGTATGCATAAGCTGGAGAAGATGTGCAGAAATATGGACATTACATGGTCCAAAGGTTATGTCTATTTATCGTCCTAAATGAGCCTATTGAGTCATAAGGCTGTAGAACAGGTCCTCACCACATATTGAAATGTCCTTGGCGCCTCCAGAGGCTGTAGTGAGCAGCTGCTGTTCGTCTGGAGGAATCTGGCACGTTGTAAAGCACTGTGGGTACCGTCAAGGCAGAGCAGCGCTATAGAAATAGGTCCATTTACCGCCACATAAGTCTGGCCCCAGCACAATACTCATAATGGTCTTAAAAAGTCCTCAGTGTAACGTGTTGAAACCCTGTGAAAATGCATTTTATCAAACAGAGAGAGTGAAGTAATGGATGCACACAAAAGCCACTGATGACAGGTTGACGATGGTGATATCAGACGGTTTTAGCAGAGAATGTACAAGCACATGGCACTTTATACACAAACATTTACTGGATCACAAACAAAACAGCAATTTTGTGCATTGCACCGTATTTTACCTGGGCCCCATGTCTGTAATTCACATCAGAACATTTTTCTGTATCTGTTTTTTTTGTATTTATTGTAATTATTCACAAATATTACACTTTGACTGTTACGGTTCTGTTTTCACTGAATGTATAACTGGTCCTTTCTACACTATGAAATACCCTCCAGGAGGAAACATCTTTTACTTCACATTTGTTTTCTTGTCTTTTATTAATGACACATATATATACACATATATATCCTTTATGCTTTCGTCTGTGTCTAGGTATCTTTTCTGGACTGAATGGGGCCAGAACCCCTGCATCGGTCGCTCCCGCCTGGATGGTTCAGACCAGGTAACCTTGGTCAATTCAGGGATCATGTGGCCCAATGGGATCTCCATCGACTACGAGGTACAATATTCTGATGCACGCACAAACACCGTCAAAGTCCCAACCAGTCAACCCCCCAAGCATATAATACCTCATCATACCTTTTTTTCTGTGGCTGAGATATGACTGCCCAATGTGTGATATGCATTTTAAAATTACCTTCCAGGAAAACACATTATACTGGTGTGATGCACGCACAGATAAGATCGAGAGGATCAACCTTGAGACCGGCGAGAGCAGAGAGATTGTACTGTCAGTGGCCAACGTAGACCTGTTCTCCGTGGCCGTGTTCGGGCCTTACATCTACTGGTCTGACAGGTAATTTATTATTTTCTTAAATGCACACACATTCATCGGCCTGCAACGCATGCAATCTTAACCTGACATTAAGGCTTACCTTCAAAGGTCTCCTGGAAATATTAGGATCGCCACGTTCACATAGCGAGGGTCACCACCTATTTTTGGTCACAGTCCACACAGAATTCAATGTCATCAGCAAAGGCAGATTCCTACACAGGCTCCTGTTGGAAAACTCCTTCCTCCTTCCAGGGCGAAGACGTTGTGGATGCAGTGAAGCCACGTGGGCCGGTCTCGGAATACCACAGCGTGTGTCGTTGTCTCCTTTGTGCATAAGGTCACTTTGTGCTCATTCTAACCTTGTAAAGTGGACTTTTTACATACAGTATCTACACATAAATATACAGTTACCCTTAGGGGGAATTATCAATGTCACTTATCAATTCGATTCCCTATCAATTCTTTTTTCGATTCTCATTGGACGGGGGAATTAACTATAGTACAAATGGCTTTATTTGTATTAACTCTTCAATGTCAAATATGCAGAAACATTTTGCATTCGATTCCAACAAACCTCCTAAAGTGTTCTAAAGGTGTAGTTAAAGGAGTGTGAGCTCTGCCTGCTGCCCCTCTGAGCCTGGTCGTCATGGAGATTATTCATAAACAACAGTGACAGCAGGTTGACACAGTGGCATGACGCTAACATTAACAGTATCCATTGAACCTGGAGGAGTTTAATGTTAGCAGCTGCAACAGAGGAAGCCATGCTGTAGGCCCTGCCTCCAGTCACACCCCCACCCCCACCCCTTCGTTAAGCAGCCAATCAGAGATGGTGCAGTTTAATTGGCTGCTGTGTGGTTAAATGTTTGTGAGGTATTTAACCCTTTGTGGTAATGGAAGCTCTACAGCAGTCACAAATGGTCCTATTGTCGTCTTTACTGGTCAAATACAGTTATACTTTAGAGGCTTCTGAACCAAAATACAGAAACAACCTGATCAACGCGTTTGACTTGATGTCACAAGTCAAATAAGCAATAAGCGGAATAATTAAACAAACACATGAACAATTCCAATCAAATGAATGAGTTCTTGTAGCAAACTGGTTGTTGATTCCCATCCTAGTTCCTCTTCTATTATACCTAGAAACAGAAGCATCAGAACAGCCTATTGGATCTACACTTGGTTGTTTTAAGGCGTCTGACATATCTTTTTGTGTTAGGTTGATGTTACCACTCGTTGGTTCTGGTGTTCTCTCAACGGCCCTTCTGTTGTGTTTCTGCTTTTTTATGTGGATAGAGTTCAAAAGGCCTGGATTATTTTTTTTTGTTTTTTGGAGCTCAACAGAGGAAAACCTCAGTTAAAACAGAACTCTTTTGGACATGTGAACTACTCTTGCATCTCTACACTTTATTAGTGCTGTGCCAGTGCTGGAGAAAGGTCTGACACATCTATCCTCTATCATCCTGGAACAGAGATAACTGGTCTCTGGGTTGTTTGGCGAGTTTTTATTTCCATAACCGTCCTGGGTAGTGCTAAATACAGGACACAGCCAGCATTTCTGTCTAAAATAGTGTCCGTAGAGTCCTTATTTTGGTCAAACATTTGCGCGTGGTATTAAAGTGACTACATGCTAGTACCACATACAGAGTATTTATCAAAAGTTGGTATTTTTTGGGTGAAATTGCAGCTCTTGTGATTGTTCTTTCAAGTATTTAGGAGGTCTTTGAAAACAGGACACACACTGATCATGGAACGGATAAGAGTTGTGACTGAAATAGCATAGATTTAAAAAGGTGTAACCATGGTGTTCCTGTATCAGGAGAGGTTACTCATTATGGTCTCTCAGTGTGTTGCAGGTAAATCAATCAGCTTTGAGTTAAAAATTGTGGATTCATTTGTCATTTTACATGTAATGTTACTCAGATGATTGTACATCGGCTTACAATTAATTCTGTCAAACCTATTTATGGACTTGTAATTGTCCTATTAAGGAAGAATCCATAACTGTGATGGTTGTTTATACCAGTCTCATTGTTAAAGAATGTAGATTTCCAAGAACTGAAGCTATATTGTTCAAACAACACCACAGTTTGTTTTGTTTTGGTTTGTTTTTTTTTCTCTAATCCCTGTGTCGACACTCTTTGCTACTGTCAAACAACACATATTGATAAGAAGTGGAGCTTAGGTTTTGTTCTATAGCTACATCAGTGTGCAGCAGCAGAGCGACACCTCCTCATGTTGTCAAAAACGCACTGGAGTGAGTTTCACCTCTTTTCTTCCATACTCTGTACTCTCAAAACTGTGATTGATCCACTTTTTTGACACATAAGTGCAGCTGTAATATGTATGAACCCTCACACACGCATAAAGGAATGTACCTAATGTAACCCAAAGTACAATCCTTCAAAAAATGTAACTATTAATAAAGGTGATATCACAGTAAGAGGGCAAAAAAGTGAGGAAATTATCAGCTTTATGCCAAACCGCACCTGGGAGATGTCGCCTTTCAAGACGGGTTTGACCTTAGGACATCTGACGCCACGCTTTGTAGCAGAGACTTCCTATCTGGGTTTTCTATCTGAAATAGTCGCCAATGGCAGGATTATTCCAGCAGAGCACATCCTTTGAACGGGACCACAGACTGCTTTTCATATCATAACCTCACCGTGTCTCCTTAAGAATAAGAAGCACAATAGAAACTAGAATGGTGTACCTCGGCCAAAGCCCCACAGTCTGCTGGCTCAACCTCATATCAGAAAAACACAGGCTCCGCCCCTTTTTATGGATCCGCTCCAAATGTTAATGGGTTTATCTGGTGGCCGGTGGTCCACCTTTCCACTAACTATCACAAAAAAAACATAACAAGTGATGGTGTTTCTGTGTGATGCAGCTGACAGACTGTTGTGTTTTCATCCTCAGTGATATAAGACGTACCTCACTGGGATCATGCGATTATAGTCTTAGATTTTTTCTAAAAGTAGTGGAATTGAATCAAATTTAGGTCCATAATAAACAAAAATGAGTGCTAGTTGGCTGTAGTATATTAGATTAAAATGTGAATGTATTATATCACATTTGTTATATAAATGTGCACAAACCTATGGATATGTAATAACACTATCAGATATCAGGTAAAGACTAGCCAACCTGCACTGCTATCTTCTGTTTTTAATGAGTTTTTGTGTGATTCAACTGACACACTACATTGTGTGTTTATCTTCTCTAATTTAAGATGTACATCCCTGGAATTAGGGGATTAAAAAAACAGGGGAACTGGACCAAATTTGGGGCACTAATAAAGAAACGTTAGCTAGCTAAATTGCTAGTTGGCTGTAGTTTTTAAGATGCAAAGTGAAACTCTATGAATAAATGACTGTCTGTTACTCAAAACACTGCATTGACTGTATTATATAAATGTACACCAACCTACATATATTGGAGGTTGTGAATGTACACAAACCTGTATGTTACACTGATACACGTATGTTACATTGTTTACACTGTTGAAACTGTTTCCACCACTTACACTGGTACATGTCTGCTTACATACGCTACATTGTTATATTTGCCCTGTTTACACTGTGACACTGTTACATGTGTGTTTGTATTGTTTACATTGCTCACACTACTACCACTATATTTGCAAATTTTTTACTACTTTTAAATTTTTTTAAATCTTAGTCTTTCATACACTATATCTCCAATTTACACATATTGTTTTAATTGCATACTTTAATATTTTATACTTTTTTTAAAAATATGTCTGTATCTTATTGTGTTGTTTCTTCGCTGTAAGTGCACTGTTGCAGGCAGAAACCAGATAGTACTTTTATATATAGAATAGAAGAATAGAATAGAATAGAACAGGTATTCTATTCTTCTATTCTATAAAAGCACTATCATTCTGTAGATCTTGAAAAACCTGGCCAACCAGTACTTTTATTATCTGTTTTCAGTGGGTTTATCCTTGGCCTGTACTCCACCTTTCCACCAAGTCTCATAAAAAGGATAAAATAATGTTGCTGATATTGTGTAATGCAGCTGACAGACTATATTGTATTTTTATCCTCTGTAAGATAAAATGTATACCATTGGGTTGAGGTGATTGCAGCCTTGGAGTTTCCTTTATTACGCCAGTTTAAAAGCAAAATGCTCCCTGAATAAAAGTAACTGGAACTGAACCAAATTTAAGTCAATAATGAAGAAAAATGAGGTCAAAAGTGCTACTGTGGCTGTTTTTAAGGTACAGTATTAGGTTAAAATGTGAAGTTATATGAATTAATGATAGAATGTTAAAGCACTGTTGCATTCACAGGTGGTATATAAATATAAACCCATATAAACTGTACCTAAAAGCACTTCATCATATATTTTAACACTGGTTAAAAAAGCACTTTTGTCGTCTGTTTTCCAGTTCATCTTATCAGAGTATGTAAGATGGGGCGTATTTTATCTCTAAAGTAGATAATTTCTAAAACATTGTAGAGCAGTGTGGTGGATAAATGAACTGACCTCCGCTAACCTGCCTGAATATAAAGTCCTTCTGTGTCTTTTAAAGTGAAACCTCTCATTGTTTCTCCACTGGTGTAGAGCCCATTCTAACGGTTCAATCAGACGTGGTTTGAAGACCGACACAAGCGAACCTGTGACCATACGAAGCGGCCTGGGGGTCAACCTGAAGGACGTCACCATCTTCAATAGAGGCCGAGAGAAAGGTGGAGGTTTGAGCTTTCTGTTCACTTTCTTTCATCCAATTCATTCATTGTACGAATACGACTTTGCACCGTTCTGCTCTTTGATGTAGACCAGGGGTGTCTGACTCATTTTAGTTCATGGGTCACATTTAGCCCAAGTTGATCTCAAGTGGGCCGGACCAGTAAAATAATGACATAATAACCTATAATTAATGACAACTCCAAGTTTTTCCTCTTTGTTTTAGTACAAAAAACCCCAATTAAATAATGAAAATATTTACATTTTACAAAAAAAGATTTGAATAACCTGAAAAAAGTGAAATTTCATTTGAAAAATAAATGCAATTTTAACAATATTCTGCCTCAACTTATTATTTATACAGTACATGACACACAATGTTACATAAACATTTGGTAACAGGCAGAATATTGTTAAAATTGCACATTTCAGCTTGTTCATATTTGTTTTTATTTATGTATTTATTTGCATTTTGTTGTAAAAGGATAGTTTGTAAATGTAAATATTGTCATAGTATAATGTTAGTTTTTCACAAATTTTTCAAGAAGAAAATGTGTAGCTGTCATTATTCATAGGTTATGATGATGTCATTATTGTACTTGAGGTCACATCGGTCTGGATGTGGAACCCTGAACTAAAATGATTCGGACAACCTTTGACTGTTCATATCTTCAGTGTAATTTTTGCACTTTAATCCCACGGGCCAGACTGGAACCTTTGGCAGGCTGGATTAGGCCCACGGGCCGCATGTTTGACAACCCTGATGTATATTGACACACACTTCAGTTATCATTTCAGAGGAAGAAACCAAAGCAAAGCCATTACTGAAGGTTTGATTTGTGACTCCTTGGAACCAGGCACCAACCCCTGTGCCAGGAGTAACGGAGGATGCCAGCAGCTGTGCTTTCATCTGGGCAGCGGACGCCGAACGTGCTCGTGTGCCCACGGCCGCTTGGCTGAGGATGGCTTCGCCTGTGAGCGCTACGAAGGTTATCTGCTCTATTCTGAGAGGACCATATTGAAGAGCATCCACCTCTCCGATGAGAATGACCTCAACTCACCCGTGCAGCCTTTTGAAAATCCTGCTCTTTTCAAGAATGTCATAGCCCTCGCGTTTGACTACAGCCAGACGGCAACCGCCACCAACCGCATCTTTTTCAGTGATGTCCATTTCGGAAATATCCAGATGATCAACGACGACTGGACTGGACGGTCTATCATCGCAGAGAGTAAGTGTTTGACATTTGACCTTACCTTGGGGCTTTTTCATTGTTGTTGGGTTGTTGTTAGTGTTACAGTAGTACTACTGCCTTTGTACACATGTATTACCTGCAGCAAATACAACCTCGTCAGTATAACCTACTACTGACTGCAACCTACAGAAATGACATCATCATTCATGCCCTTTAATGACATTATTGAAATGTGTTATAGAATAAAAATATGTATAAAAGTATAAGGGAATAATAACAAATGAATTGAACAATAAATAATCAATAATGGCCTTAATATCAGGAGGCTGTATTATGTGATAACCATTCTATAATATGGAATCACTGTTGTAATGTATTGTAATATGATTAGTTTGGGCTGGTCATAGTTATTACATTATTACCATATCCTGTAGATCAGCAAACATTACCATCTAAAGAGACAGTTCTAACTCCAAAAAAGAAAAATAAATATGTCTGCAACCACAAAAACACATTCAACTATAAGTTTTCCTGAAGATGCTAACTCTGCATTGACCTATTTAGATTATTTAGTACTTTAACTTTGCATTTTATTATAATAAATGCAATGAAATTATACAATTCCAATGAAGAAAACAGTTGAGATTTTCTACATTTCTACACTGACAGGTTTAGATTTACATAGAAACTATGAACAGAAGGCCGACTGAGTTTGTGTTATTGAGTTTCCACTGGGGCATAGGACATGGGTTTAGGTGTTTATTCTGTGTATATGTTGCATATTTATACAGATGGACAATGTAAAAACAGCTTCAGCCTGACACAATGACAGCAAAATGTTCAGATATTGTCATTTATTTCTATATGAGACACTTGAAAGAAGCTGAAGAGCACAGATCAATGGCCACATCGCCATTAACTGAAATAATCTTGATTATTTGACATGATCGTCTCACCTGTGTAAAAACCACTGAGTGAAACTTACAGAAATAACACTATCGTCCTTTTAATGACATTACCTAAATGTGTCCTGTTTGTTTTCTACTGTGGGTTCAATGGAAAACTAGAGCTGTAGTGGTTTATTTGGGTGAATATTTCAGTGAATGAACTATGTATATTTGTGTCATTTCATGTTGGATAAAGAAAGCAAATATGTTTTAATGCCTCCAAATTCAGCATCTGTAAATGTGTCTTTGCATGTGCAGAATTAGTCTTTTATTAGACTTCTACAGCAGTGGCATCAACAGAAAATCATGACATTAATCACATTTATTATGTTTTCTGCAAAAGTCCTAATTTTCCATTCTGTTAGTTGGTTCAGTAAAGTTCTAATGTCCACATATACATCTGTCAGTCTCTATATTAAGATACAAGCCGCATATACAACCACAGAAATCCATTTGTTCTACACACGTACCACCTGCAGCCAAATGATCCAGCAAATACCATCCAGTACCTATAAACGACTACTGACTGTACACTATGTGGAGGATTTTTATTTCAGATTAGTTTTAACTCACTCCGCCTCTTTTCATTTTTCATTCTTTGTAACACTGGATGAAAAGGTGTGTAATTTTGCTGCTCCTTCTGCTTAGAATAAGCACAAAATGTGCTAATTCATAAGGAGCTGATCACATTGAATATTTTCAGTGTGACTTTATATGAATTGGAGGCAGAAACGTCTGGTTATGCATGCGTTGTCTGATTTCATCTAAATACTGTACTGTCCAACCACTTCTACTGTCCACATATGCATTTGTCTCTGTATTTAGATCCAATCTGATATATGTGACCTATTAACAGCAGGAAAAACTACAGTTTCAGGTTAAAAACAGCTTCTATAAACCACAGTGGTCATACTGTATTTGCTGTGACTTCACTTTGCATTTAACATGTCTTTAGCCCTTTAGTTCAGACAGTATCAGATTTATAGCATTAAACATCCATATGTTCATATCAACTTATAAAGTATTATAGACATACATTGAAGATGCTGTGCACGTATTTCCTGTAATTTCCTGTTGTATCTGAAGAAAAGAGAATGAGAAATAAGTATTCATGCTCTTTTCAACCCTGCAAAACAACAAAGATAACAGTGGCTTAAGCCTTTTACACAGGACTGTATTTATTTACATTTGATGGTTCATCAAATTCAATTGCACACTTGATTAGGACAGAGCTCATGAGAAGGTCTAAAGAACAATGAAATAATAATAATAATAATAATAATCATAATATTTGGATTTCCATGTAAAACATTTGTTTGTGTGTATTTATATATTCAACTTTGTGCATCACCTTATTATTTTTGTCATTTTTTAGTCTCTGTTCATAATAGTCAGTATAACACAGTTGTTTTTACTGTAGTTTTAATCAGCCTTTTCAAAACACAACATTCAGATTACACTGGAAGCATGAATTTCCTCATTTTTTCATCTTTATCCTTAAGAAAAGCCCATTTTTGTACTGACTGACTGACTGTGGCGTCATCCCTCTGTTCAGAAGCTCAGTACCTCCTGACTGTCACAGGCTGAATGGAGGGGCCAATCCCTCTTTATTCCATCACTAAAGCTCAGTCAGTCCTGTCTTGATCAGCATGACTGGAGTCCGATGAACAGCAGAAGCCTCTGTTCTGCTCGGCTAGCATCCTCTGCCATTCTCTGAAGTTTCCACTGGGACCAGAGCTCAGCACCCTCCCACCCCCTCTTCATACGAGGAGATTGACAGAGTGTTACTGATTCACTCCTACCCATCCTCCACACCGCAGCCACGGGAGCTTTCTGCTTATTTATTATCTCCTGGAAACGCTATTAGGAACCATCTGTTGGGAGGTATACTGTATGTGTCCTTCACACCTGCAGCACTCGCTAAATGCAAAATCAAACTGAATTAATGCGAGTACAATTAGCATCTTTTGACTGTATCATTCATGTCTGTAGTTTTTTTTTTTCAGGTTATAAAACATGTTCATATGAACATTCCTTATTTCGGATTACCTCATTTGGTATTAAACAAACACAGCACCGTCATCTGACTCCTTCTACTGCAGTTTGTACCTGAAGGCAGCACCAGTCAACATAACCTAATTATACTTGCAAAGTGACACATATCATGAATGTTCACTTTCAGCTCTGTATTCTGTGCATATTTCCCTGTGTGTGAAGGCAGACTGCATTCATTTTTTTCTTTTTTTTCAGTTTCTGCCTGCATCCCGTCATTGAGTAAAGGTGAAGATGTTAATCACCCATATTTCCCTAATTAAACTCCATGTCCTCCATTAATTACTCCCTCGCTTCGCCAACAATTTCAGAGGAACTCCGAGCTTCCAGACGGCTTTTATTGCAAACTATTAATTTGTGTTGGGCTGACTCAGGTTGTGTCTAAAGTATTCTAGACCATTGTTTATGGGTTTATAGATAAAGTGATACCGGCCAATTTTTGTCCTCCTTTTTAATCGTTGTGCACATGCTGGGCTGTAGGATGACTTATGGACCGGAGTACAAGGCATGATGCTCATCTACGTTGTTTTATTTGAATGATGAATGTTCTTTTGTAACTGACAGCAGAATATTCTCGGTGTGTTTTCCTTGTGAGTGGACATCTGGTCTTTTGGGTTTTCTCTGGGTTTTTGTATGACTTAGGTTCTGTTTGAGAGCTCTTTTTAGACCCCAGGTTTGGTGAAGACTTCAAAGTTTGCATGTTTATGGAGTCTGGAAATCCTTCTGCATGAAAGCTAATACACTTCACAAACATTGACATGAATTTGGCAACATTTGTGACCCTTTTGTCTATTGTATACAGTGTCCTGCAAAATAAAAGGGCATAACCACAGTATTCTATTATCTTTGATTATGTGATTGGATTCACTGTGGCATCATTCATGCTTATGTAATGTCACAATAACATTTATTTCTACTGCATTAATCCAGAATTGTAATGTGGTTCTGTTAAATAAGTGTCAATTTGGTGCTTGACCCGTCACAATTATTATACAAACCATTTGCATAAATTTTTGTCCCAGATCTTGTACTGATGATGGAAACTCAGACCCTATTTAAGGTCTTCTCCATCACATCCTGTAGATTCTCAGTGTGGTTCAGGTCTGGACTCTGTGGTGTCCAGTCCATGTGTAGAAACTATGTCTCATCCTCCCTGACCCACTCTTCCACAGTCTGATCCTGATGAATCCTGGTGTTTTCATCTTGGAATATGAAGGTGTCATCAGCGAAGAACAACTCCACTGATGTTCCTTCTGGTCATTCAGTTTATTCAGGTTCAGCTGAACTCATTTTATGGACACATAATGTTGTTGAACCTGAACCTGACCGACTGAACTAACCCCAGATCAGAACACTGACCCCACAGGCCTGGACTGTAGACACTAGGCATGATGGGTAATCATTTCATCCACCTCTGGAACATGGTCAGTTTGAACTCATCAGACCACATGACCTTTTCCCCATCAAAACACAGTCCAGTCTTTATTCTTCTACAAACTGATGGTTGTTTATGAAAAGAGAAGATTCAATATGTTGTCTTTTTGTCCAATGAGAGGCTGTTACACATTTGTTTTCTTAACTCCAGGTGGAGACATTTTGGGTGAACCCAGCCAATGCATGGCCATAAAAGCATTTCAACCCATAAACTTAAAGGCAAAACTTTCTGAAGTGCACTGGGAGTGAACCACACTCATCGGATGTAGTTTTTAGATGTAAATCTGGAATTGAGTCTATGTTCGTTGGTTTTGACGCTGTGCATCTGCTCAGGCGACACCCATACTGGCTGCATGTGAGCTGGATAATGACAGGGAACATATTGTTGTAGAAAATGAACAAATGGACAGAGAAAACTGGCTTATGCAGGTTAAGTCTTCAAAACCCCTTTGGAAGCAGTTCTGGTTGAAATCCAGCAGCATATGGTTCATCTGATTTAGAATGAATGGCTTGTATTAAAAGCAGAGTACTGTTATATTTTATTCAACTGATTGTGTTGAGAGAGCATTTCATTTTTGTTTTTTTTGGTTTTTTTTGATAAATGAAAAAAAAATCTCTTCCTTTTTCTTCTTCCAGGACCTTATACAGGAGTCCATGTACAGTAACATCGGTCATATTCATGAATAGACGCTGTATTTCCTGCCTCTGTCATATCAGTGCAGCTGTTGTGACCTTCCTGAAGTCACTGCTAATGCTCCACTGATGAATCAGAAGTCACTCATCACATTAACTCATCATTACACTCTTGTCAGTGTTATTTCCGTGGTTTGTCATCTGCTTTGTTTCATCAACCTTGAAGGCAGAGGTTCATGGTGAAAACATTTTCAATCGCTGAGTGACTGTTGAATCAACAAAAACTGTCCAGGGTGGTGAGGCATGAAGTTGTTTCCCTCACAATGAACAGCAAGAACCTCATCCTAATCTGAACACGGCTGGAACCTGCCATCTGTTAAAGCAGGTCTTTGGTAATGCTTTCATCGAACGTCTATAATGTGTTGTAAGTTAACATATAACAGATGTATAAGCTGTCATGTTTATTCATTATGTTAAATATCATCAATCAAACACATTTAAACCATAAAGACCCAGCTCTACTTTTGTCAGTTCCCAAATTAATTTTTCTATTTAATCTTTAATTTGTCACCATTTATTATAAAATTATCCCCTTTATTTTTGTGTTTGTTTCAGAGAAAATCAGGTATTTTCCTATATTTCATGTAAATGGTAAATGGAGTGCACTTATATAGCGCTTTTTCCACACTGCCCAAAGCGCTTTACACTACATGACATTCACCCATTCACACACACATTCACACACCTGTGGTCGGCTGCTGACATGTGTCTTGCTCAAGGACACTTCGACATGTGGACAGTCAGAGCCAGGATTCGAACCGCTGACCCTTTGGCCATTGGACGACCCACTCTACCAACTGAGCCACAGCCATGTACTGACCATGTAGATGTTGACAGAATAAACACCTAAACCCATGTCCTATGCCCCAGTGGAAACTCAATAACACAAACTCACCTTTTGTTCATAGTTTCTATGTAAATCTAAACCTGTCAGTGTAGAAATGTAGAAAATGTTTTCTTCATTGGAATTGTATAATTTCATTGCATTTATTATAATAAAATGCAAAGTTAAATTTCTAAATAATCTAAATAGGTCAATGCAGAGTTAGCATCTTCAGGAAAACTTAGAGGTGAATGTGTTTTTGTGGTTGCAGACATATTTATTTTTCTTTTTTGGAGTTAGAACTGTCTCTTTAGATTGTAATGTTTGCTGATCTCCAGGATATGGTAATAATGTAATAACTGTGACCAGCCCAAACTAATCATATTACAATACATTACAACAGTGATTCCATATTACAGAATGGTTATCACATAATACAGCCTCCTGATATTAAGGTCATTATTGATTATTTATTGTTCAATTCATTTGTTAGTATTCCCTTGTAATATGTTTATGTTATTATTCCCTTACAGTTAATAATAATTCCCTTATATTTATTCTGTAACACATTAGAGCTAAGGTGAAGGTCAAGGTCAGTTCTGTGTTCATGTACACAAACGGGGCCATTAAAACTGATTCTGAATCAGTTTTGATTATTGTTCTGAAACCTTTGGAATATTTCTGAATGCTTCTAATTGTCTGCACATTCATACTGCATTATAGATATAGGTGTAATAATGTGTTACAGTTATTCTAAAGGTTATTAATAATAATCCTGAGTAATTAAAGTTGTGCTTGTTATAGATGCACTGTGATGCATATTCAGTCTGTTCATTATGGGGTTAATGCAGTGTGGTTTGGGCCTTCATCGGTATGATCAGCCCATCTTTGACATCTGTTTGTTTTTTATCCGTGTCTGTCCTCTGTAGACGTGGGTTCCGTGGAGGGTCTGGCCTACCACCGGGCCTGGGACACCCTATACTGGACCAGCTCCACCACCTCCACCATCACCAGGCAGACTCTGGACTCCACGCGGGTCGGCGCTTTCAGCCGCGAAGCCGTGGTCACGCTGTCAGAGGATGACCACCCACACGTCCTCGCCCTGGACGAGTGTCAGAAGTCAGTGACTCCTTTCGTCTCCGTCTTCTACTGTTTTCTTCTTCACCTTCTTCCTTCATTCACCATCTTCCACTCTTTTCATCTTCTTCCTCATCTTCCTTCTTTGTTCTTTTTCCTCCTTTCTTCTTTTTCTTTCTTCACCTTTATCTTTCAGTCTTCGTCCTCTACGTTTTTCTTCTTCATCTCCTTTGTTCATTCATGTAACTTCTTCATTTTTCTTGTTCTCCTACTTCTTTCTTCTTCACTGTCTTCCTTCATTCTTCCATCATTCTACATCTACTTCATCATCGTCTTCCTTCTTCTTTTTCTTCTTTATTCTTCATCTTTGTTAATTTTTGGTCTTCTACATTGTTCTTCTTCTTCCTCCTCCTCCTCCTCCTCCTCCTCCTCCTCCTCATCCTTCTTCATCTTCTTCTTTTTCTTCTTCTTCTTCTTCTTCTTCTTCTTCTATTCCTAACACTCTGTCTTCCTCTTTTTGTCCACTCTATCCAACACCTCTAAAAGCATGTCAACTAAAGCCTTTCATTCTATAATCTTAATAAGTGTACTTGTATTTCCAGACATGCTCAGTATTGCAGTATTTTCCTTTATGCCTGTTGTCTGTAGGTTCTCATTTGTCCAGGTCACGGTTCTTCTTGGTAGTTCTTCTCGGTTCAACTGGAGTGGTTTAGCTCTTTTGAAAACGTTTCGTCTAGTGTGGGAAACTGGATTTATAAATCTGTGGGGGAGTGGTCTGTGTAGGTGTTAATCCATATGCTGATGAACTGAAGTGTTAGGGTCATAGAGGGGGTGTGTCCCTGGGGTGGGGTCGGTGGGTATTGTGTGTGACTTTCAGGGTCATTAACGAGGGGGGTGGGTCACTTTATGCCTTCATCTTCGTCTTCGAAGACATCCCAAAATTACCTTAGAAATGAGCATTTGGAAAAAAAA